>PVHP010005749.1:13446-62765 GCA_004024765.1 Zapus hudsonius
CTCCTGCCACATTGCTCAGGGTCAGGTGGACCATCAATGTTCCTCTGACTGACTGGAAGGCACCAGCGATGATAGAAACCAGGCACTCAGCATAAGCATCTCTGCTCAGGACTCGGTGAGATTTAGCCCCACTCCCTGTCCACAGAGAACAAAGGCACGTTGCTGCTGTCCGTGTCACCTCCATCTTGCAGAAGAAGACACAGAAGCCAAGACAAGCTTGATCCTTTGTGGGAAGCCACAGGGCTGATGAATAGTAGAGGCAGGACTTGAACTTTAATGACAATACCCACACTTCATCATCCCACACACCTGACCAGATGGGCACGCCAGGTGGTCCCTGTCTAGCAGATGCCCAATGGTGACAATGATAAGAGCCCAGAGGCTTTCATCCAACAGGGCCCCTGGGAACAGACAGCCATGGGTTGGAGAGGATCCCCAGGCTCCTTCTTCTGCCTCTCCCTTGCTGTCCTCCTACTGGCCAGGGTCAGCCCAAAGCAGCTTGAGGCTGAAGCCAGGGAACGTCCGTTTGCAGTGCTGGCAGTTGCTCTGGGCAAGCCACAAGCAAACAGCTGTGACTCTGGTCCCCAAAGCTCTCCCCCGCCCTTACCTGTGTCAACACTTTTATATTTAAAGCAGCCCAGCCAAAGTGGGGGCTGGGAGTGGGCAACAAGAGTTGAGGAGGGGGGAGCCTGGGCCCTTATCAGCTCTGGGGTCCTTGCATATGTAACGCTGTCATATAATTAACAGTGAAGATCATTTACATTGTCGCTTAGCTAATTTTCATAATGTTTTCTTTATTATCAGAGGAAGAAATTAACCCAAGAATTTATTTACATAGCAGCCTCAAACAGTAACAGCTTGCTAATTGCCTGTTAGGTGATTAATAAGCTTTCAGCAGATGCTAATGCGTCGTGGGCTCCCCATTCAAAGGTGCTCTTGCTGCACGCTTGTGTTTTTGGCAGCTTAATTAGTGCAATAATTATGTACTTGTTGCTCCTTCTTTCGAGCAAATACTGTCAAATGCTTAAAAGATTAAAGTGAATTATATCCTGAGAACTCACACGCTGGAGGATGCCCGCTCTTGCTAACTTCTCTGCGAGCGGAAAAACAGACATGAATAAATACGAGAGGGGCTCTGAGGTGTCTGTAAGAAGTAATGATGAATGAGACCCAACCGGGTCCCCCAGTCCTGGCTTTGGTCCTCATGAATGGAAAGACCTGGACCCATGCCTCAGTTTCTCCCATCTACTCCAGGAGGGATCCTCTGTCCATAGGAGAATTGAGAACCTAAGAGGCTCAAAGGACAATACTTATCGCAATGGCAAGATGGGTCTTTTGGGTCTTGATTTGAAGAAACCAGCTGTCAAGATACATCATTGAAATAACCAGAGGCACTTGACCCTGGGTTGTGTAGTCGATGAGAGCGAGAAGCCATTGCTGGTTTTGTGAGGTATGATGATGGTTATGGGGAGGGAAACTATGGGTTTCTATTATATATGTCTGCATATATTTTCACTGTTATAAAATGCTTCATTGGATGACCATATTGTAATCACCCTTCTTCCTCCTGATAGCCTTGGGTGGGGGGTCACCTCCCTGCCCCAATCCCTGTCATTCCAGTACACATCTCCTCGTTTACCGAGAGATCAGCCCTGAAATGAAGCAATGTCTGCCATCTGCTTTAAAAATTTCCAGTCGTTCTAAAAATGGATGGTCTCTAGGCTAAAGATGGCAAAATATGGAACTGGGGAGATGGCTCTGTGGGTAAAGCGCTTGCCACACAAGCATGAGGACCCGAGTTCAGATTCCCAACACCCACGTAAAATACCAGCTGTAATGGTGGGGACTTATTATGCCAGCCGTGGGGAGGCAGAAACAGGAGGATCCCTGGGGCTTACTGACTTAGCTAGATGGGCATAATTGGTGAGCTTTGGGACCAGTGAGAGACCTTGTATCAAAAAGCAAGGTGGAGGGCTGGAGAGATGGCTCAGTGGTTAAGACACTTGCCTGCAAAGCCTAAGGATCCAGGTTTGATTCTCCTGTACCCACGTAAAGCCAGATGCACAAAATGACGGATGCAGCTGGAGTTGGTTTGCAGTGGCAGGAAGCCCTGGCATGCCCATATATTCTCTGTCTCTCAAATAAAGAAACAAATCAATAGATCTTACAAAACCAAAAACAAGGTGGAGAGCAAATGAAAGACTCTCGATGTTAACCTCTGGCCTCCACAGGCCATACAAAGGCAGGTGCACATATATCCACACACATAAATATATAAAAACACAAAGACTCCAACATGTGGAAGGGCACTGAAGCAGGCTGCTAGGCCAGGATCCAGCTTAGTGGCTGGGCTCTTGCCTGGCATGTGCGAAGCCCTAGTGCTTCGTTCTTTCAATCCCTAGCATCAAAAGAAAAAGATGCAAAACACAGAAGGCACTGAAGCTGCCTGATGGTACACTAGGGATCCAGGTAGCTATTTTCTCCACTTTTGTATATATTTGAAAATGCACATAATGAAAGTATTAGACCATAAAAAGGAAGCGATAGGAATTCTCCCCAAGGCCTGGGCCTTGGACTTGGGCTACTTCTGATCAGATTCTATTCTAACCCTTGCTAGCTGTATGATCACTGACAACAATCTAACCTTTCAGTGCCTCAGTGTCCCCATTGGTGATATTACTCATTGCTAGGGCTTACCTAGATAGGACACATGGGTTGGAGTTCAGTGGCAGGCTGTCCTCGTCATCAGTGATGGTGTGATGTTGTTAGGATGCTGAGGCCCTCTGCCCAGCTGAGTAGTAGGACGACAAGCACCTGCTGTTGGCTTGCTCTGTGACAGTTCCAGGGCTGGGCCCCAGACAGGAAGGACTGCAGCCACATCATCTCTGTCTTCCACACTGCAGACCCACCTCTGTCATGCAGGACTGGACCCTGTCCTTCAGTCTCTCCAGGAGTGCAACTCTGGCCCCTCCCTGGTAGCACTTGACCATGGTGCCTGGTCTAACAGTGAAGTACCCTCCTCTTACTGCTCCTTTGTCTAGCCAAATCCTCAGAGCTCCGCTACCTGATTTCTGTACTTGCCCCATGGCCAATTAGCTGAATGTCTGGTGCCTGCACTGGGATGTGTAGTCCATCATTGACTTCTAACCCTAAAGCTGAACTTGAACCCTGACTGTACCCACTCCCCCCTCTCGTGCATTTTGGAGCTTATTCAAGCCTCTCACAGTTATGTCTTTGAGAAGGTGGGAACACACCCATGTTTTGGCCAGGCTACTGGTCTTTTGGGTTTCTTGGATCTATGCTAGAATTCTCCTATGAGATGAGGGGTTAGCACACTCTGAATAAATGACCAGTGTGTATTGATAGCCTGTATTTCCAGAGCCTCTAAAGTCCCAGCTTCCAAAACAGGCCGAGGTACAGCGGGAGCTTGGCAACGTTTGATGGCTGATGGAACAAATGAACACACCCATGAGCAATGCTCCTCCCCCACCCCTGCGCTGGCCCAGGACTCTGCCCCCTCTCCCCTAAGCTGGCCTCTCCCACCTCCACCTCTACTCACTTAACAGTGCACAACCATGATCCAGTCTCCCATTGAATGGCACGTCATGGGGCTTGTGCCTGGGACCCAAACCTTGGGGAACTTGGCCCTGGGTTGAAGATGGATCATATCATAGCATCACCCTCATCCCTCTCTATCCATCCCTGTTTATGATTCTGAGCACACACTGAGAAAATGGGCCTGCAGCTGTCTGGGGCAGGAGTGACAAGACTTTACAAGGTACAGGGAGAAAGGCCCAGCCTGAGGCCTGCTGAATCAGGGGATTAAGACTCAGCTCCATTTCTCAGACATGTGGTTAAACCTGCTTCCACACCTGGGCTCAACACTTTCCCCTCCTCCTCCAAGGGTGTTCTGAAATCATACTGTCATTCCAGACTCCCTTCCTCCCTAAGTCCACCAGAGCAACCTGATGTGCAGGGCCATCTATGGGTTACGTGTTTGTGTCTCACATCTGTGTCTGGAATTCAAGCAACTAAGTTGGCATTTTGTCACCCAACATCTCTCCTGCATAGAAATGCCCTGTAATGTTGACAAGGGTAGGAACCATTCTTTCTTTCTTCGTTGCACCCACCTGTCCCCAGATCGGCATGAAAGCCCTGCTGATGTTCCAGATGTCTACAGGTGTAGACTCCAGAGCCTCAAAATGGCCCTGGGCCTGCCTAGTCCACAGCTCTTTCTGCAGCTCTTGTTGCCCCATCAGGACCTGTTGTGCCCAGTCAAGAGGGCTCTGGCATAAAACCTGCCCATAGACTAGAGAGAGGAAGACCATTGAGCTATAGTCAGAGCAGTTGCTGTTGCTGGCGCTCACTCACACCTGAAGTGGTGCTGAACAGATCTGTCTTCATGATAGCAGCTCAGGAGCACTGGGGAGATGGCTCAGTAGGTAAAGTATTTCCTGTGCATGTAAGCAAGTGCAAAGACCTGAGTTTGGATATTCAGGACCCACAAAACACCGGATGCAGTAGCAGATGTCTACAATCCAAGTTCTAGTAGATCTACATGGAGATGGGAGGCGAACACAGGAGAATTCCCAGAAGTTTGCGGGTCAGTTGGCCTGGCATACATGGCCAAGAGCAATACACACATCATACACACGTAGATATAAAGATTAAAAGGGGGCAGGAGAGATGGCTCAGCAGTTAAGGCACTTGCTTTCAAAGCCTAACAACCCAGGTTTGAGCCCCCAGTACCCACATAAAGCCAGTGCACAAAGTGATGTATGCTTCTGGAGTACGTTTGCAGTGGTTAGAGGCCCTGGCACACCCATCCTCCCTCTCTCTCTCTCTCTCTCTCTCTCTCTCTCTCTCTCTCTCTCTCTCTCTCTCCTTGCAAATAAATGAGTAAATGAAAAAGAAATAAAAGAAAAAGAAAAACAAGAGAAGCTGGGGCCTCCCTTCAAGCCTTCATTTCTCTGTCCCAGGCAGTATCTCTCAGACTTTAGAGCATGGAATCATCTGGAAGCCTTGTTTAAATGCAGAATCCTGCCATTGGCGCTCATTTTCGAATTCAGATGGTATGGGTGTGGCTAAGAATGCCAATCCTTAAGAGTTCCCAAGTAAGGCTGATACCACTGGTTTGGATGTACTTTTCAGAACCACTGTTCTGGGGTGAGATGTTCACTGGACTTTCAAATGCAGAGCTGAGGCCACAGTAGATCCTTAGATTTCTGGCTTCTGGGCATTCTCCTTGCTTTCAATAGCAACATGCTGATCTAATTTCGTTGATGGTGGTCCACTCCCTCCTTTACCCTCAGTGCCTAGCAGAGCTCCCAAGAGGCTGTCGGGTAGAGCATACGTGTACCTTGAGGCTATCCAATCAGGAAACCAGTACTATGGACTCAGGTTAAATCCTAGGGCCTTTGGTGGAATCCCTAGGAAACAATGTGAGGATTTATTTATCTGTTGACAGAGTTCTGGCTGAAGTCATCTCATCACACTGGAGACAGAGCTGATCCTGGAGCCAATAGGAGAAAAGCAGAGGAGAGGAGAAGGCACACACAGTTCAACACACCTGCATGCATACGTCACACCTTCCAGGCTTATAAGTTATATGAGTCAAAATACGGTCTTCTACAATCATTCGTATTTTAGGGTGGGATTTGTTTGTCCTGTTTTTTGAGGTAGGGTCTCACTCTAGTCCAGGCTGACCTGGAATTCACTATGTAGTCTCAGGGTGGCCTCAAACTCACAGCAATCCTCCTACCTCTGCATCCAGAGTGCCAGGCTTAAAGGTGTGCCCACCACAGGGGGCCAGGGTGGGATGTTCTGACAACAATAAGAAGCCTGTTCTTTCTGACACAGTGATCCAAGAATTTTAGGTGAGTCATACCTTTTGGGCCAAGGAAGCTTCATGCTTAGTCAGTGACCAGGAAGGACCTTAATATAAGTGTGCTAGTGAGAAAGAGAGAGGTACAGAGAAGGCCACAACACAGATGGCATAGGCTGGTACCAAGGAAAAGATTCTGGAAGGGGTGAGTCCAACAGGAAAAGAGACATCTCACCATTCCAGGCAGAAAGCGCTTTTCCTTTCATGGCCCCCTTTCCCAGAAGAGGTCACCCCCATGCTAGAAGTCCCCAGAGTCTGCAGACCCTGTGAATGCAGACTTCCTGCCCAGACGGGGCAGCTGGGATGAGGTCATCACTGGGGAGACTCTTTCTTGCTAAGCTGCTTCTTTCAGTAGCAATTGCTATGTTGCTTAATCTAAGAATTATCTGATTGTCACAGTGGAGTTTTCCACATCAGGCAGCGAGCCAGCAAGTCACTTAACCTATAATTGCCCCTTAATGAAGCCCATCTTCAAAACCGAATTGTCAAAGGGAAACTTGTAAACACACAGTGAGGTCCAAGACCAAGCTGGCCCCAGACGTCGCAGCCAGGCCCTTGACTCCTCTCTGGCGTCAGTCACATTTGTCTAAGTTATTGGGACTTTATCACCAGCTGCCACCCACAGTCAAGAGGAGCCTGGTGCTCCCAACATTGCCCAAAGCAGGTCAAACCTTTTAAAAGCACACCGAGGGTGCTTGGCTTGGGGACATAAGTTTCCCCTGTGTCAAGTGTCCCCTCCTCCACAGAGGCTAGATGATGAATCAACTTCATGATTGAACTTGGAGAACAATGAGCGGGTTCCATCTTCAGTGAAGCCATAGGATGGTGGGCATGAAGTTGGTAGATGGTTTGAGTGATGGAAAGAGTGATGAGGAAAGCTATAAAGAAGTCTCACGAAGACAGCTGTTTGAGTTGAGCCTTTGTGGAGGTCAAGATGTCCACGTTCTAAGACCTCATCACATCTACGAGTGTCTAAGCGTCACAGTTAGCCACCGCTGTTTTGTAATGTCCTTGTGTTCATCCAGAGCCTACTGGGACCAGGAAGAAATATTTACAGAACATTACTGGATGTCGGGTATCTTGCTAGGCGCTTTACAAACGATCAGAGCAATTCTAGGCATTCAACCCTATCGTTCTAGTGTTAAAGATGAAGACGTTGAGTCCCAGAGAGGTCAAGGAACTTACCCAGTGCTGTGTAGCTTCTGGTGTGGAGATCAGGATTAGAACTTTGATTTATTTAACATCCGGGCAAGTCATGGTCTCTGAGACACCTTGGCAGCGCCCTTACTAACATCATTGGCTAGCCTCAAGCCAATGATAGGTGTGGACAGAATGCTGCCTTGAATAAAATAACATGGTGTCTGGGATTTGTTTCAGAATAACACCAGAGCCCCATGGGGAAGCAGAAGGGAATACGGGGGAAAAAATACTGTCTGTGAAGCAACAGTTGTTAGAGCTGGAGACTGAGCCCATGAGAGATCATTATACAATTTTACCTAACTCAGAATATATTTGGAAGCTTTTATTGTCAAGATGCTTTAAAAATATGACTCTGCAAGACTGGAGAGATGGCTCAGTGGTTAAGGCACTTGCTTGCAAAGCCTAAGGACCCTGGTTTAATCCCCGGTACCCATATAAAGCCAGATGCAGAGTGGCATGTGCATCTGGGGGAGAAGGGGTTGCAGCAGCTGGAGGCGCTGGTGTGCCCATATTCATTCTTTTTTTCTTTCTTCATTCATTCATTCATTCGTTCATTCAATCTTTCTCTCTTTTTTCCCCCGCCTCAGCTTGCAAATAAATAAAAATATTTTTTAAATATGACTGCAGAAGTAGTGACCCTTTTCAGTACGTTATAACACCTGTATGCATCTGTCACTGCCCGGATGTCACCATTGACACACCAGTCACCTTTTCATCTACCTGTGACCCTCCGAATCTGCCAGTTCCATGAGTCTAAGGACTGTATTTATCTACTAAAGGATTGCAGAATGAGTACACGAGAAAAGGTGGGTGCACTGTAGACACAGAATAAAAACTTGTCGAGTGAAAGAAAACTTCCAATATGCAGGTAGTTCCTAAAGGCTGGCCCCATCTGGATGAGCCCAGAGGTTAAAGAGGGGGTGTGCTCGGCCAGGGTCCAGCTTGGACAAAGCGAGACCAGGTCAGAGGTCCAGCAGAGGCGATCCCAGCACAGCCAAAGCCACGGCCAGCCTGGGAGAGCTGGCGTGGTCACTTTTTAATAACTCCCAGTTCACAGACAAGGCACCGACCACATGCATTTTTTATCAGCATGGCGGGGTCATTCTCGCTCCATGACTTGGAAGGAAAGGCCCTGAGTTTCTGTCTCAGCTCATTAATTGGAGAGAGTTGGCCAGAATGCGTCCAGCGGACATGACTCCAAGTGGATGTCGACACATTTTTGAGAACTTGAAGGAAACAAAAGAAATCAATTAAGACGACAGCCTGGTGTTCCAGTTGGGAACTTAGATCCTGTTACATCTGCTAATATTCCTTATAAGAGAGGGAAAATGAATACTTTCTTCCTCCAGACCCCCACCAAGATATGGTGCCACCTGGAAACCCGGATGAAAGGCCAGGTAAGGAATCCCATGGTCTGGGATCTGAGAAGTTCTGGCAGAGTGAACTGCACCCTGAGGCTTAGTGGTGTCTGGTCTCTGACCAGCTTTTCTGATTAAAAAGCACATTGTACTCCTGGATTAGGGTGAGGCTGAAGGAGGCCTGCAAGGGTGAGGCTGCTTCCAGAAACTAGTCTTGCACACCAGGCCTCTCTACAAAGCTCAGGAACCACAGAGGATAACAATGGCTTCTGTGATGTCAACCTACAAAGCCCTTGAGAGTTATTTTATATATTATATACACATATCATATATCATATAGTGTTTCTCCATCCCTCTTCTAGTCCCCAAGAATAGGGGGAAGGGTGGGACTCGGAGACATAAGCTCAAGGGACAGAGCAGGATTGGGGGAACCAGGTGTGTGGGCTCAGGGCTTGGACTCCACTTCCCCTTGGCCTGCCTTGGCACCTGTCACCAAAGACCTTCAAAGCCAGCTAAGAATCTCTGCATGGTCCTATGGCCTCTGAGAACTATCAGTAGACCAGTACCATTGTCACCCAGAAACAGCAAGGACTTCCTCCTTCTGGGTTTGCTTCTCCCTGGATGGTTCTGGAATACTAAACAGCCCTGGAGGGCTGAAGCAACAGATTTCTCTTAGGAGAAGGCGAAATGAACATAAATGTGTCTGGTATAATAATTCTCTTTGTCATAACACTTTGCATTTCTCAAAGGGCCTCCGCTTCAGCTGGCTCATTTGAAATAAGCAGTGACCCTGTGAGCTGTCTGTGACAATTAAGCCACCCTCCTCCTTAACAAGAAAGGATGAATACAGAGCACTTCTTCACCTCGCCTAGACTCCTGCTTTCTGCCCCTCTCCTTTCTGGAGTTTTAACAATATTCTGGCCGTCATTATCCTTTTACATTGAGTATCTTGGAGAGAAAAATTGGGGGGAATCATGACCCTGATTTTTTTTTCAGAGTTTGTGTTTGTTTATAACATGTGGATGTGTATGGGGTGAGTGTGTGTGTCATGGCGCACCTTGAGGGTGTGTGTCCTCTCCTTTGACCTTGCTTGAGACAGGGTTTCCCTTGTCTTTGGAGCTGTGGGGGCCAGTTTCTCTGACCCACGATGTTCCGGATTCTGACTCTGTCTCTCATTGCTGTGGGTGTACTGGGATTACAGACACGTGTGCCACTTTGTATCCGGCTTTATGAGGATGTTGGGGATTGAACCTGGCATGTCAGGCTTGTAAGCAAGCTTCTTTAACCACTGAGAATTCTCCTCCTAACCCTCATTTACCACTAGTTTAAAGAAACTGTTTTGTTTTTAGAATGTAATCATGATGGTTTATATTGTTTGTCAACTTGATAGGTCCTAGAATCATCTAGAAAATGAGCCGCTGGGCATGACTGTGAGGGATTATGTTGGTTAGATTCATTGGAAGTGTTGCAGTTCTTTGAGTCAGATGTCCCCCATAAACTCATGTGTTTTGAATGTTTGGTTCCCCAGCTGGTGGCAGTTTGGGAGGCAGAGCCTTGCTGGAGGAGGTGTGTTGTTGGGGGTGGGCTTTGGGGTATTACAGCCAGCTCCCCCTTGCTAGAGTTTGGCTCACTCTCTTGTTGCTGTTTTCTACCTCCTGTGGCAGAGGTGATGCCCAACCTCTGCTCATGCCATGCTTTCCCCTGCCATCATGGAGCTGCCCTTTGAGACTGGAAGCCAAAATAAAAACTTTCCTTCCATCAGCTTCTTTTGGTGGTGTGCTTTGTCCCAGCAATGAGAAGGCATCTGCAACAGGTGGGAAGACACACCTTAACTGTACGTGGCACAACTCTGTGGGCTGGGGTCCTAGACTGGATGCAAAGGAGGAAAGGAGAGAGCTATCTGAACAGGAACATTCATGGCTCTTTGCTTTTGTTTCTTTAATGTGACCAGCTCCCTCAAGCTCCTGCCTCCATGTTTTCCCTACCATGGACTGTAACCTGGAACTATAAAATGAAATAAACCCTTCCTTGGGTTGCTTTGTGTCAGAAATTTGATTATAGCAATGAGGAGGTAACTCATCCAGCAATGAATATTATGCATACTTAAACGCCTTATTGTTTCTTTTATGTTTTAACATAAAACATAATCTTAGCCCCAACCCCTTTAAAGCCAAAAGGTTAGATTTCAGAATCCCGACTCATTGCAGCTTAGAAGTGGGTTCAGAGCCCCAAATCAATTGAGAGCTCATTCCTTCTCATTAGCAGGAGTTAATGATATCCAACTTCACAACTACTGTTAGGGCTTGTTATGGTTGGAATCTAAAATGTCCAGAAATGGTGCTCGCTTTGGCAGCACATATACTAAAATTGGAACGATACAGAGAAGATTAGCATGGCCCCTGTGCAAGGATGACGCGCAAATTCATAAAGCGTTCCATATTTTTCCAATAAAAGATGAAGAAAGAACCAAAAAATAAAATAAAATAAAATGTCCAGAAATGACTGGTGCTATTTGGGGAGGAGGCCTTAGGAGGTGAGGTCTAGCAGAAGGTCAATCGAGGCAGACCCTGGTCTGGCCTTACTTTCTGCTTCCTGGTTCACCATCATAGGAATGGCCCACCACCATGACTTCGGAGCTTCAGACCCTTTGGACCTGTGAGCCAAAATAAAACTTTCCTCCCTTAAGTTGTTTCTGTCACATATTGAGGGCACAGGAAGCCCAGTGACAGATACGGTTATCATTCTGCATTTTAGCCATGTGCTCATCTGTCTGCCTCTGTAGGCTTTGAGAAGATAAGAAGGTATGGGATTAGATTTGGGGTTGGCAGTGATGGGGGGTTATAGATGTGACCAGACTTGGCAGGACTTCACAGCAATAAACCAGAAAGGACAGAAGCCGTGAACATACACAGGGAGCCAGGAGATCAAAAGAAGAGGGGACTCCTCGATATTGAAATCGGTAGGATCTGAAATGAACCTGGAGGCATCAAGGGTAAGCCCTCAGGTTCCAGTTTGGACAATGTGTAGTAGAGCTTGGTAAAAGCTAAGAGACTCAGAGAAGAGGCATTGTGAATGGGAACCCATGGTGGTTTCATTCTGAATTGAATGACCCTATATTTTGGACCTGGAGCCTCAACCTCTTGATTTAAATTTTAGTTTCTTATAAATTAAAACATCTGTCTGCTTACCATCCAGCAACTCCACTACCAGGTGTTTAGAAAGCAGATGTGAAAACAGATGACCATTACTGCTTTACTCACAGTGATCCAAACCTGGAAACCATCAAGATGTCCATGAACAGAGAGACACGAGAAAAATACACCCATGAACTATATAGTAAAGCCATGAATCTATACAATACAGGTGAATCTCACAATGCAATGGTGAGTGAGAAGAACACTACAGGAAGCAAATACAAAATTCTAGATCAACTCTGGGTTGTAGAGTCACAACAGTGATCATTCTGGATGAGAATGACCAAAAGTGGCACAAAATGAACTTTCTGGGGCAATGGGTCATATATTGTGGGTCATATGTTGATTAGCATGATATACGACATGGTTTATCAGAAGATATATACGTTATGATGTGTGTAAATTTTCCCTACATTAAGAAAATAAAACTTGAGGAAGTTTAAAAACACTCATTAGGACCCTGGCATTTGAGGGGCACCGAGGTAGGACTTTGTCACACTGGCTTATCTTTCTCCACAAGCAGAAGGGACTGCAGAGTCTGTGTGTCTGGCCTGTCCCCAACTGAGCTAGTCATTTCGGCTTAAGGGCATCTATAAATTACTCCTGAAGTCTGTGTGAGCTCGATTACACTCTGGTCTTCTCTGAGTCTCTGTGTGTATTATTTTAAGCCTTCTCCCTCCCCCTCCATGGCTGTGACCTCCAGTCAGAGGATAAGTTGTCTGGCCAACTTGGGCAGCTGACAGGAGAACATTTCCTGGAGGCTTGCGCCACCAGTTGGATCTGTAAGGACTAATGCTTTCTTACAGCCTCATGGCCAAGGGGAGGGAAGAAGGCCAGACTATGTGGAAAAGACAGTCTTCCAGCAAGGATGCCTATGTAGGCCCAGGAGGTCGGTCCTTCGAAACCCAGGCTCTTCCCCAGTTCCTACCTCACCTTCCCACTGACTCTCAGAGCTTCCCATTGCTGGGAGGCAGATAAATGAGATCCCCACAGTACCAGGAGACAGAAAAGGGAGAGAAGGGGTCAGGAGGTAGACCGAAGCAGAGCTGAATGGGGAGGGATGTTGAGGAAGACCTGGGGAGCTGGGGATGAGAAGAAGACCCCAAGGCGTTGATGGATTAGTGACATCTCGTCCATATGCAGGGGATTCGGTGTTTTTCAAACTGCCCACTCTATGCTTTTACCATAGGTGAGCTGGCCAGGTATAAACCTTCTCTAACCAATGGGGAAGAGACTGGAGAGACACACAGCTAATCAAAGAGCCAAGTGGGGGTTCAGCCAGATTCCCTTACCACCAGCCCCCCCTCCAGTGGCTGCACCTCTGGGACCTCTCTCTTCTTTTGTTTGCACAGGACACAGTTCCAGTTCAGGACAGCCACAAAGCCCCAAGGGACGTGTCTGGAGAGCTCTCTGATGTGCCCTGGTGAGGAAGCTGAGCCTCCAGGCCCCCTCCCCCGCCTTTTTAGGAAATGTAGATCTACAAGAAAACACCGGGCTTTGATGGGATGGAGGAAAGTGGGTCTAATTAAAGGTCATTTTTTTTTCTTTAGTTTTAAAAACAGAGTAGCTCTGTTTAATTCAGTTTGACCACAGTCACTGGGCATTTCCGTGAAGTCCCGGGCTCTCTGAGCAGAGTCTTTTTTGACTGTAAACTATGGTTGGATTTTGTTTTGGTTTGTTTAGATTTTGTTGCTGTTGTTGTTGCTTTAAAAATACACACCCTCTGGAGTTGAATACTTCGACTTCTTTGATGCTTGGGAAGCCAACCATGGGCTCCTAAAGTTAGACCCAAAGAAGTTGACCTTGGCAAGAAGTAGACCACAGCCTCAGAAGCCTCTGGCTGCCAGCCTGGCTCACAAGCCTGTGTGGTTAGCATGGTGTCATTATGTTCTCCAAAGAAAATGAGAGCCCAGAGACCTGCTGCACAGGCAGGACCAAGTGCCAACTGGGAGTTGAGGACGTCCCTGCTCTGGCTTTGGGGTGGGTATAAAGATGGGGTACTGCTAGTGTGCATCATACTGTGTGATTTTCCTAAAAGAGGAGGTGCCTCCCAGCTTGAACCATTCTGTAAAGACCCCCGTGAGTGAAGCCCATTGGGCTGTCCTCACCTGCAGCTTCTGAGAGCAAGGCCTTGCTATACAGATCCTTGTGGTTTAACACCATGCGGCTGGACTTGTCTATAGCTCCTGAGTGAAGGGAACCTTCCAGCGAACTGACTGGATGAGGTGAAGCCTGCCTGCTTTCCCTTGGCCACATGACCCAAGCCTATCCAATCCCAATACTCAACGTTGGCAATTGGACCCATCATGGGCACATGACCAGAGCTAGGCCACTTTGTTTCCTTCTGCTTCTGGTTTCCTTGCCTGTGACAGGCCTGTAAGGAGGCAGAAATGGGGTCAGAGTTATCAAGCTCCTGTGCATTGTAGATGCAGCCATGATTAAAGACAGTTTACTTTGTTATATTATTTATCACTTTTTACAACTTATTATGCATGAACTCAGGTTTTTTTTGGGGGGTACACATGCACGTGCAGGCACACATGTGCACGTATGTGTGGGAAGCTCAGGTGTCATTCCCATTAGGCACTGTCCTAGAGAGAGGTGAGAGAGAAGAGGGGGATGAACATGCCAGGGCCTCCAGCCACTGCAAACGAACTCCAGTTGCATATGCCATATTGTGCATCTGGCTTTACATGGACACTTGGAAATCAAATCCAGGTCATCAGGCTTTGCAAGTAAGCACCTTTAATTACTGAGCAATCTTCCCAGTCCCCTTTCTTTCTTTCTTTCTTTCTTTCTTTCTTTCTTTCTTTCTTTCTTTCTTTCTTTCTTTCTTCCTTCCTTCTTTTTTTCCTTCCTTCCTTCCTTTCTTTCTTTTTTATTTATTTTTTGTTTAAGACAAGGTCCTCTCACTGGCTCTAAGTATTTTGGATTTTATTCCTGTAACTGAAAGAGGCCAAACAACATATATCCTACTCAACTTTACACTTCTTGCACCTGCAACAGGGCAGGCTGACAGTGACCATCCATAGACAGGAGGGGAGAAAAGTTGGGATGGGCAAGGAATGGGTAATGCTAAGCCCCTGCCAGGCCCTGAGTACTGGCCACTGGGCATAATTTACCTCAGTGGACTAGCCTGTGTCAACATGGCAGCATTAGGACGATTACCTCCATTAGAAGAATAGATCGAAGTAAGGCTGAAGGAGAAATGGAAGATGAACCTGCAAGCCGGGCATTTTCCTAACACCCCAGAATCACCCATCTGTGGTCCTCCTTTCCAAGGTCACCTGTTTATGGACTCCTGGTCCTCTGGGGAGCTTGTGCCAGAGTTGTGGGAGGAAGGAGGTCTGGTGCCAGTCTCCAGAGTCCCCTGTCCACCATGTAACTTCAGGTCCCTCGACCCAACCTACAGAGGTTCCCCCCAGTCACCACTCCCCATTCAGGTACTCAGTGGTGCCAAAGTCAAGGCTAAGTGAGCTCTTGCTGGGTGGGGCTATGGGTCCTAGAGTCTGGAAGTCATGTGGTGTCCTATGTGGGCAAAGGCAGAGAGGACAGCCCACCACCTGAAGGGTTTATATCTTGACCAGGCCTTAAGTGACCTTGAAATGCATAACAGGAGTGACCTCAGAACACTCTAGTCTAGTCAGGCCAAATATCTAGTGTGTTTGATACATGACCCCTACCTTGCTAATGAGTCATGGACCCCCTCTCCTAGGGTCCCAGGTGACTTTTTGATCCTTGCTACACAGCCTTGTAGGCAGTCCCTCAGCCAGCTGCTGCTGGCTCACAAACCTAACTCACGTGGAATTTTGCAGTTATGAAACCCAGAAGTCGATTCCTGAGACTGCAGAATTCCCTGCCTGCCTATCACATGCAGAGAGGGGAAAGGACTCATCCAAGGTCAGGCAGCCCAGCTGAAAGTTGAACCAGTGCTTTGGATGCTGTCAAGTATGCTATCCTTTCTTCTGCATGTGCCCACTCAGTCCATGAGCACATGGTCGGATGCCAACCCAATCCACGCTATCCAGAGATTTGACTGGAAAACACATCAATCAAACTGATGGAGCAGAGCTGGAATTTTATAGCAAGCTGTGTGACCTCAGGCAAGTCAAGCCACCTCTCTGAGCTTTGGTTTCCTTATCTGTAAGTGGTGGGGACAAAGCAATCTTCGAAGACATCTCCTAGAGTGATAATCCATGAGCCCAGAAGTTTTTCAAGCTATAAAGAAACAGATGAGAAGAAACAACCGTATAATACAAGAAGCAACAAACACATTCAGTAGTCTTTAATTCATATAATTAAAGGCCACGAACTGTGCCTGCTGAGGCCCTCCTGCTGGGGTGGGAGGAGACTGCCTTGGGGAAAGAAGCATTAAATCTGGTCTTGGAGGATGGTAGATGGGAAGGGGGAGGGGTAGCACCAAGAGTAATAAAGGGAAAGAAGGCGAGAAAGGCTGAGTGCATTTAGAGAGAGTCCTAAGAGAGCCAGGGAAGCTTGGGGGAATCAGAGACATGTTTGAAGGTCTTGGGGGCTGAGTTAGGGACTGAGTGAAGTGTGGGTGAAGGGTCTGTTTACAGAGCGGTATCTCTTGCTTTGTTGGATAGATTCAGACACCCAACTCACAACAAAGCAGTAGATTCACATAACCCAAAGGTCCACGCGGAGCTCTGAACCACAGCAAGACGCAGGAGTTAAACTGCCTCATCGAGAACTTGACTCTTCCCCATTTTCACTTCTGCATGGCCCCTTGCCAAGCATCCTTTCCTGCCTGGTGGCAAAATGGTGCCCAGCAGCTCCCAATAAAGCCAGTGGGAAGCAGTCTCCTTGTATTCTGAAATGCAGGGAGGATGCTCACTGGTCCAGACTTAATCACATCCCCATATCTGAGCTAATCATCAGGACCAGGGGCTGCATGGAATATGCTGATTGGCCAGCTGTGGGTTATATGCTCATCTCTGGGTGCTAGAGAATTGGTTCTACCCCAAAGAAACCATGGGAACTGAGAACGAGTTGGAGATAATGAGAGCGAGAGAAAGCACATATTGTAGTTTATTATCAGTATGAATGAGGGCTGGGGAGATAGCTCAGTGCATAAAGTGCTTGTATAAAAGCAAGGGGACCTGAGTTCCACCCCTAGAACTCATGGAAAACATAAAAAGCCAGGGGTGATGCTTGAAATCCCATGGCCTGGGAGGCAGAGATGGGCAGGTCTCTGGGGACTAGCTCAATTGATGAATTCTAGGACAGTGAGAGACCTTGTCTCCAAAGAGGCAGATGGCTCCTGAAGAGTGACACCTGAGGTTGGCCTCTGGCCTACACACAAATACACACACATGCACATGACCCCCCAATGTCCACCCGCACACACGTGAACACACACACACAAAGTATGAATGAATGTATGGACAGGCAAAACCAATGAATGTGACATGTCACAAATCTTCCGTAAGGCTTCTTATGGATGAAAGGAGGAAACGTCTTTGTGTGGGGAATTCTAATACCCAGCTCTAAAGCCTCTGCCCCTCTGCACCAAGAGTTTTGAGAGGCCCCGATGTGGTGGATGGGATGCAGAGCCTCTGGGCAGCTCTCATCTTGCATCAATTAATACTTCTTGGAGAGTCTCGGCAGCAGGGCAGGAATTTGTTAAATTACATAAACATCATTGTGACCCGTAAAATTCAATGAATCTCGGCCTGTTTACCCGCGGCTGGCTTTAATGTTTGCACAGTGTAATTTAATGTGTCAATTTGCTCTCAAATAAAAAACATCTGGCCCTCTGACACGCCAAAGGAACTGAAGGGCTGATGTTGAAAAGCAGCAAAAAGCCCCAAACAGTGACGATGCTCCGCTCCGGCTCCGAGGGGAGAGCGAAGGCAAGAGCCCAGCAAAGGAAGCCCGGAGTCATTTCCATTCACTCCTGGCCTGGTGACAAGCCTCTGTTTGTAAGTCTGGAAGATCAGTAGATTTCATCCTAATTAGAATTAAGAAAAGCCAGGAAGAACACATACCATCTTTAACTGGCACCCGTAGTGCAGTTAAATTTCCTGCGGCTGTCCTCGCCAGTCTTTGCGATCATACTATCGGATTATTAACAATCTTATTATTTTGTAATTGAGACAAGCAAGAAGAAACTAACACGGTGCTGTAGACATGAGCGTCTCAGCTGAAGTCCTGTCCCCACAGTTCCCTGCAGCAGTGGGTTGATCCATCTGCCTGAACTAACTCTCTCTCTCTCTCTCTCTCTCTCTCTCTCTCTCTCTCTCTCTCTCTCTCTCTCTGCAGATCCAGGCTTGGAGCCTGGGGAGGGGGAGGGGAGGCTGCTTTTCCAGTGAGGTCATACCTTCCTCTCCTGCGCTTCTTGTTTAGGCTTGATCGGATCCCACAGGGCTCATCCTTGCAGACAGAGGTGGGCTTGGCCAGCCAGGTTGAGTTGGAGGCCTGACCTATATAGAGAAGCCTGGGGAAGCTGTCATCTGAGAGGCAGGTGGGGTACAAGGCCTGGAAAGGGACCCCTCCTGCTGCTGGGGGCTGCTTCTGGAATCTGCCCCTGAGACCTCCCCTAGACTGGATAGACACTTTATCTATGTTCCTTTTCTGAAGTGTCACTCCTTTCCCAGAATCTCAGGCCAGGCCAGGCCAGGCTGAGAACAGGGAGGGACATTTTCCACTCCCCTGTTTCTCACCCCAATAAACGCTTGAGACATCCTGATGAAAAAGGGCTCGGCTCAGAGCCCGGGCAGCCACCCCGCTGGAAGAAGCCCGAGCCTGCTTTCCTGGCTGCCGAAAGACAGGTCAGTGTGAGTTCAGCCCCAGTTTGAACTAAGCAGAAGACAGTTTTTCCTTAAGGGAGTCCTCAAATAGCTGCTTGGGCCCAGCGGAGCAGGCTAACTTCCCGGGCTGTCAGGAGGGATTAGGCTGGATCGTTTATAAACATGGAGGGATGTTCCTGCCCCCTCCAGGCCAGCAGAGCCTCTGGCCTGCAGGCCACCAGGGACTGGGCTTCAGTCCTTGACATTTCAGTCAGGTTGGAGGAGTTACATGTTTTGTTTTTCCATGACTGAACCCTCAGTAATTACGCATTTTCCTAAATGACTGTTGGCTTTCAAATCGAAGCCTTTTGAGAGAAGTGGGAAAACGAGATGTCTGTCCAATCCTGTAAGGAAGGGAAGGAGGAACTGGTGGAGGTACAGAAAGCATCAAAGCTCTCCAGGCCTTGGAAACCTCAGGCTGGCCTCTTGGGCCCACCAGACAGTAATTCTCATTTATCCATCTTTTTATTCATTTAGGCAACAATAGTTTCTGGAGGAACTCTTGCAAGACGTTGGGCCAGAACTAAGGAGACCCCGTCTCCATGTATGCACCTAGTGGTAGGGACCAACATGCTGACCAGTGATGACAACATATCCTGAAAGATTCATGTCATAGTCCTAAATAAAAAGTAAAATGAGAAAAACAACAACATGTAAACAAAGCTTTGGAGAGAGCAAGGCCGGCTTCTCGAAGGATGTGACTCAGGGTCCCATAGGATGGGTAGGAGTTGTTATTTTAGTAGAATAATAACAGAAAACCTGGTGCTTTGCTGGGAGCCCCCTCAAACACACAGGGATCTGCGCAGGCGCCTTGTCAAATACAGTTTAGCTTCAACCCATTTTCAGATGGTGTGCAAAGGAGAGAACATTCTAGTCCAATAGCATAGCATGTGGGAAGAGAAACTGGTGAGAACATGGGAGAGGCTCCCTTGGGGAGGTGGGGACTGGGAGAGGTGACAGCTCAGGAGGATGTCAGCACAGGATAGAGTAGACCTGGTGGAAGAAACAAGAGATTTGGGACCAAAAAAAAGGTGCACTGTGATCCATCCTCAGGGAAAACTAGCCTCCTCTCCAGCTTTTCAGCTCACGGAGTCTTATCATCGGTCTCATAACTCTGGGTTGGTACGCCACCCCATACCAACCCCTGGGGTCTCCACATTGGGACTCGCTGCAGGACCTCCCATAACTGTGCCTGGAGACCTGGCTCACGGACTAAACCAAAAGTTGTCACCTCTCAGCAGGGAGCAGGAGATAGCTTCCAATACCACCCCCCACCAGGACAGAAGACCAAAGAGCCCACCGCTGGACTTCCTCCCAGAGGGGCAAGGGCTCTGCTCTGAAGTCTGTGGTCACACAGAGGAAGTGTCCCTGCCCTGCCTGGCTGACTTCTGCTTTCTTGAATGACCTTTATGTGTAACCCTTCTTCAATAAACCTCCTTGATGCACACACACACACACACACACACACACACACACACACACACTGCAGCTTGTGTGTCCACTCCAAACACAGATGACAAAAAATCTTGGAAAGACAGCTTAAAGAAACACTTGGCAAACTGTTTCCCAAACCAGCCTATCCTCACAACCTTGGTAAGCCAAGAGTTCTCTACTCGTTATAACTTGGGAATGCACAAATATTTACAGTTGTGGCAAAGGAAGCCAATGTCTGCTAGAGGGTCTTAGAACTGGAAGGGATTATTGACTCACCTAGTGCTCCGTATAGACCCCCCCCCCCCCGTCCGCCACCGCATGTGGTTACCCGGATCCTCATAACTTTGCCCCTGGTTCTGGGTGGGTCTCTAGGGCCCAGTGTGGTATCTACTTTCCCACGACTGCTTCATCTGTGACCTCTTCCTCCTCTGTTCTTTCATTCGTTCTTGGAAGACTTCATTCATGGGTCCCTCACTTCCAAGGTCACATTCCTTTGCTGAGTTAATGCACCCTAACCAGTCAACATCCATCTGATGTCCCCAATCCATCCCAGTGTTATGACTAAGTGACTTTCTGTGGTCTGAGCCCTGTGCTGATAATTTCATCATTTCTGTTCTCCAGGCCAAGTAAGCAAGTGAGAGAAAAGGAATAAAGTTGTCTTGAATCCCTACCACGCTGGGCACCATTCTAGTTCTTTCTAAACCCACAGGGCTCCCAACAACCCCAGGAAGAGAACACTCTTGTCATTTCGCATATGCAGAACTTGGCCTCTTGGCCCAGAATGGAAAATAAGGAAATTGCCAACCAAGTCTTCAAAGCATGTGGGCGGAAGTCAGAAAGTCACTGGAGTCTAGGAACTCTGACATTGCACTCTCTGCCCTCGCCTCAGATTAATTTAGTACCAGGGGAACTTGTTTTAAATCTATTTTCTAGCTACGTGCCCTTAGGCAAGTTAATGTCACTAAGTCTGAGGTGATCAGCCTGTCCCAGTTTACCCGAGACCATCCTGTTTTCAAAACTGCAAGTCCCATGTCCTGGGAGACCACTCGGTTCTAGGCAAACTGGTCCAGCAGTCATCATTTGAAACCGATTTCTTCATTGTGAAATGAGGATTGTTATGAAGTTTAACTGAGATACTATCCACCGAAGACCTCCTAGGCTGCCTGGCACGTACATAGCAGATACTACCGCTGGGCTTTGGGTCATCGAAAGCCTGATTTATTGTGGCAAATTAGAAAGAAGTGGAAGGTGAAGAAGTAAGTTTGGGAAGTTTAAGTGGATGATAATTTTTAAAGACACAGGAGCATCCATAGAGACACTTGATAGATGGTCCCAGGGGTTCTCTGTAGTGTGGGTACCTTGCAACCATTCACTATGCATGGTGATTGTACTCCCTAAGAGAGGCTCCTTAAGATAAAGTAAGAAAGCCAGGCGTGGTGGCGCACGCCTTTAATCCCAGCACTTGGGAGGCAGAGGTAGGAGGATCACCATGAGTTCAAGGCCAGCCTGAGACTACATAATGAATTTCAAGTCAGCCTGGGCTAGAGTGAGACCCTACCTCAGAAAAACCAAAACAACAACAAAAAACATAAAATAAGATAGACTTAGGCCTGAGGAGGCAGGGCAGAAGGAATCCCCTATTTACTAAGAACCACCAGAAATGGCTTAGAATTCTGAATCTCTCGGGGGTGGTAACCAGCCACCCTACAGGGTTGGCCTCCACCAAGCAGACTGGGTGAAGGAGCACTGAGAACAGGATCCCACAAGAGTCTGCAGTTCACCCACAGTTCCGGCCCTGTCTCCTCATCTGTAAAATGGGGAAGAGAAAGCAGACAAGGTGTCTAACAGAAAGGCAGCACAGGAGGAGGTCAGGAGCACGGCTTGGCCACCCACTAGACATGTGACCTTGGGCCTGAAACCCTCACAAAGTGATGGGTGCGTGAGCTGTGGTGCTTATTGGTACATGGTGAGTTCTCAGTAAATATCAATCATACTGTTCCTGGCATTCTCTGGGCCCGACCCTGTGCTAAACCATCTCATTCCTCGCCCCCACCGCCGTGTCATCAAGGGTTAATGCAATCCAAGTGTTTATTAGGGTGTTTTCTTTCCCTTCCCCAGCCTGCCCTATCCCTCAGCTGGCTCATGCTGAACTTGAAGCAGACTAAAGCCTCCTGATCTTTTTCTTTATGTGAGTTGTAGACGAGCCAGGTCTCCCTCGTACTGTTCTTGTGCAATTGATTTTTTGGAAACCGCCTTCAAGACATTAGATTTATTCATGCTAAATTTTATCTGCTCGCTTTTGACCCAGCATTCTCGACTGCCGAGATCATCTTGAACCTGAAATCTATCAGCTCCTCCAGCTTTGAGTCATCTGCAAACCGGACGCGGATGCTTGCTTTCCACGTGGGTCCATCCAGACTGTGCTTTTCAAAAGGCTCTTTTCTAGAGAAAAATAGAGATGGAGATATAGACCACTCTACAGATCAGGAGAGACCCACGTGGGGATCGGATTATATGGGAAGCAAAGGTCATGACCCCAGATCAGATTTGAGCTCCTTCCATACATGCACACTTATATATGCTTATATCTTCTCCCCAAGCCCCAATTCCAGAATGTTCTCAATGATGACAAAGGAGAGTTCACGTCTCAGACACCTGTGGCCACTTCCAACTTTTAAACCCTCAAATCTTCCAGGATTGTTTGAATTGTAGCGTTTGGCAACAGAAACAGCCCCAAGGCCAAGGTCTCTCTTCCCATTGCTTCTCCAGCTGAGGCTTTGAGACTTTTCCAAGTACGTGCTTGTTGCCTAAGAAGTCACTCTTCACCAGTTCAGGAGGACACAGGCCACCATGATTTAATGTGGTTTCCATTCAAGAATCTCTGGAGTCTGAGCCGCCAGTACAGAGCTACAGTAGATCTTCCATCTGTCACCTCGAACTGCCTTCGGCTCTGAGGATAGCCCAGCCACCCTGTGTCACCGACAGAGTGGCTGCTGTGACTCACTCATGTGAGTGCAAGAATATTTTTGAAAAGGCTCCAGGCAAAATGGTAGGGAAAAGTAAAGGGAAAACTTCAGTTAGTCATTTCCATAGAAAGTGTTTAATTTCTTTAACCAATAATTTCAGGGATGGCTCAATCAGTCAAGGGCTTACTGGGCAAGAATGAGGACCTGAGTGTAGATCACAGTGCCTGTGCGTAAAAGCTAGGCATGGAGGCGTGAGCCTGTAACCTAGTGCTGGGAGAGTAGAGACAAGAAGATCCCAGAAGCCTGCTGACTAGCCAGTCTAGACAAATGGATGCACCCTGGGTTCAGTGAGAGGCCTTGTCTCAAGTCTAAGGTGGAAAGTGATAGAGGAAGCCAGGATATTAATTTTTGGACTTCACATGCACACATGTGCACATGTAGCCACACATACACACATACATGCACCTGCAACCATGCAGTCATATGCATACATAAACACACAATATACACTTTCTATGGAAATTAGTATTAGAATTTTTTACATGTGTATGCATGTGTTGTATATGTATATGTCTATACACACATATACGTATATGTCAACAATTTCTGCTTTTGGAGATCATTTGGCAACTCTGGCCAAATAGCTATTGGTAATGGAGCTTCCCCAAGCCCCATAGCCACTCCAGGCCTTCATGGCATGGCAGACAGCTCGCCAAACATCCCCCACCCCAGGACAGGACAGTCCGTGGTCTTGGCTAACTCACGTCACTGACTCCCTTATTTTTCCTCACAGGATCTCTTTGTACAGAAAAGGATGAGGAGGAGGATGGTGATGGCGATGATGCTAAGACCCATCTCTGATAGCCTCAGCGAGTAGGTTTCTATGATCCCACTTTGCCAAGGAGCGAACTGAGGTTCACAGAGCTGAAAGCAGTCTGCCTGTGACTGTGAGAAACAGTCATGCCATTCTTTTCTCCTGCCATCATGGAGCTTCCCCTCAAGTCTGTAAGGCAGAATAAACCCTTTCTTCCTACAAGCTCTTTTTGGTCAGGTTCTTTGTGTCAGCAACAAGAAAGCTGACTGCAACAACAGTCAAGGGCTGAGAAGATGGCTCAGTGGTTAAAAGCACTTTCTCTGTAAGCCTGCTGGACAGAGCTCAGGTCCCAGAACCCATGTAAAGCTGGCGTGTCTGTAATCCCAACACACCTACAACAATGAAAGGCTGAATCAGGAGACTCCCAAAGCTCACAGGCCAGCTAGTCTGGTTTTCCCAGGGGCAAACAACAATAGAGACCCTGTCTTGAACAAAGTAGAAGAAGGGACCTAAACCTTAAGGTCATCTGCTGACCTCCATACACACACACACACACACACACACACACACACACACACACTAATAATTAAAGAAAAGAAAAACAAACAGCAAGCCCTGGGGCCCTTGGGACTGGAGCCTTTCAAGTTGGCTTCAAAGTGTCTATCCACAGGCAGATTTGTGGCCCCATGTCTCCCATCGATCTCCCTCAGGACCCATTCTAAGTGGACATGGGATTCCTAAGCTCCCTCCCAGCAGGCTGTCTGGGCCATGACTGCCTCCTGCTCACGTTCTCCCTTGCTTCCTTCTAGCTGCTTCTGTCAGAGCCTGACAGTTACACAAAACATGCTTGCTCCACACTGAGCCTGCGCTACACTCTGGGAGTCGTAGGCAGCCTGCGGAGCGGGAGCTGACATTTGTCTTAATTGGAGTTACCCATGTAAGTCCCTCGGTCCCCTCCCCATGTGCTCAGCGTTTGATGGGTGAGGGGCTCCGAGGGGAGGGAGGCTCCCTTCTCCCAGGGGATACATGGTGTTATTAGTCCAGGAGCTGGAAGGAATGTTCTCGCTTGTCAGCAGGGAGAGTGAGCTGGAGGTGAATTATAAAAAAAAGAAAGAAAGAAAAGAAGGAAGGAAGGGAAGGGAAAAGAGCATTCACAGCAACCAGAGAAGGGCAGAAATGCTCTTGGGAAACCCCACACAACCTGCAGGACAAATGCCCTCCCTGTCTCCCCCAAAGTCTTTCAAAACCATCCACCATCTTCACCTTCAAAGTCAGCCGTCAATCCATTTGCCTGGAGAGCTCTTAGAAAGGCTGATGTCTGGCTCCTTCCCCCAAGAGACCCTTAGGGGAGTGACCTGTGGACAGGGGAACTGTAAAGCCTCTCCGGTGGTGATCCTCCTGTTCAACAGGGCTGGAGAACCACCGGTTTGATTTCACCTTCTCTGGGAAGGCTTTGATTGACTCAGGCCCATTAATGGACCCGTGGGAGCAGCTTAAGTTGCCTCAGAGTAACTGACATCTTTTACGATTCTGTCAGCCCTGGGGTGTCTGCACAATTGCAGGTAGTTAAGTAAATATCTCCTGGATTGGTTAGAGAAGGCTTGCGTGACTGCAGGAAGCAGCTTCTCGTTTCTTTAAGCTTAACTCCCAAATGAGCAAGAATTTGCAGTTGAAGCACAGCCCTTAACGCTCTCGTGGGTTGTTTTTTCTTTATTTTTGTCAGAGAAGCTTCTTTCTGCAGATGACAGTGAAAGACTCAAAACTCGTCCAAGTGCTGAGAAGTGACAGTTGAGTGCTCAGCACTAAGTGAGACATCTCGATCACACCCTCTAAGGCTCGGAGAACATTGCAGAAGTGGTGATGGAAGGAATGTCAGAGCCAGAGGATGGGAAGGAGCGCTTTGAAAAGCTGTCTTCGGACACGAAGTGGCCATCGTATTCAGGACCTCACAGTAGCTGTCATGACCCACACAACATTGGACCCATCAACATGTTATCATGGGTGATGGAGGAGGGGAAACGACATGGGAATGGAAAGGGGGTTCAGTAGAAAGAGGATGAGAATGGGGCACAAAATAATGGCACAGGGCTGGAGAGATGGTTCAGCGGTTAAGGCACTTGCCTCCAGTGCCTAAGGCCCCAGGTTCAATTCCCCAGGACCCACATAAGCCAGACCCACAAGGTGGTGGCCCTGGTGTGCTCTCTCTCTCTCTCTCTCTCTCTCTCTCTCTCTCTCTCTCTCTCTCTCTCTCTCTCTCTCTCCTTGAAAATGAATAAATAAAATAAAAAAAGAACAAAAAAAGCTGGCCATGGCAGCACATGCCTTTAAAAAAATGGCAGAGAGTGATGATCAAAGTAAATTCAGTACATTAAGAAGAGAGAGAAGAGGGCTGGAGAGATGGCTTAGTGGTTAAGGCAAAGCAGAAGGACCTGAGTTTGATTCCCCAGGACCCACGTAAAGCCAGATGCACAAGGTGGTGTATGTGGCTGGAGCTCATTTGCAGTGTCTCGAGGCCCTGGTGTGCCCATTCCCTCTTTCTTTGTCTGCCTCTCTCTCTCTCTCTCAGATAGATAGATAGATAGATAGATAGATAGATAGATAGATAGATAGATATTTTTTAAAAGGAGGGAGAAGAAAAAACAGTCCTTAACCAGTTCACAGTTCGCTCAGACATGTAGCCAGCAATGGCTGAACACCTATTATGGGCAGAGAAAGTGGAGACGCATGGGTGCATAAGACGGACTCTGCTTTCCTCCAACTAGCGCCTAATAAGGATAGATACGACCATAAACAACAAAACCTATGTGAAAGGGAAATGAAAAGGTCAAGAGAATGCTTCCCATAGAGCAATGTGCCTGGCAGTGTCCAGTCCACTGACACATGAGCTATCATTGTATGCCGATAACAGCCAACAAGAGACAAGGTGTGTTCTCCACTATACAGATGAAAGCACTGAGCCTTGGAGAGCCCATGGCTTGCCCAGGGTCATACAGCTAGTACATGTTGAAGCCTGGCCCCCCAAAAGAACAGGAAGAACAGCCCACCATGGAAAGACTGTGGAGAGATGGCTTCCATTAGAGGAATCTGAGAGAAGGTTTGGGAAGCCCAGAGGCTCACTCACAAACCCACCACCACTGACAAGTCTCTCAGAAGAGGAAGCCCAGAGGGACAGAAAGGCTGCTGGTGGTAGGAGAGGTCTGAAGAATAGTGAGGGGCCTAGATGGTTCCGAAGCAGGAGAGCTGGAAGGCCAGGAAAGGGTGAATGGAGAAGTCGGGGGAGAGGTTTTGAAGGAACATGGAAGTTCAGAACAGGAAGGAATGGCCAAGTGAAGACTCATCTTTGAGCACAGATTGATTAATAGGCCTGAGGATATGACAGACTAGTCAGTCTGAGGG
The DNA here is from genome assembly GCA_004024765.1 of Zapus hudsonius. Taxonomy (NCBI): domain Eukaryota; kingdom Metazoa; phylum Chordata; class Mammalia; order Rodentia; family Dipodidae; genus Zapus; species Zapus hudsonius. The sequence goes on from PVHP010005749.1 coordinate 40,502, forward strand.
AATGGGCCTTGGCCAAAATGATGGCCAACTGCAGTTTCCACAGATGCAAGACCCAACAGAAGGTGATGAACCAATTCAGAAAAAACCTAGGGCAGGGCTGGAGAAATGGCTCAGCAGGTAAGGCACTTGCCTGTAAAGCCTAAGGACCTGAGTTTGATTCCCCAGCACCCATGTAAAGCCAGATGCACAAGTGACACATGCATCTGGAGTTCATTTGCAGTAGCTGGAGGCCCTAGTGTGCCCATTCTCTCTCTCTCTCTCTCTCTCTCTCTCTCTCTCTCTCTCTTCTCCCCTCTTCTTTCTGCATGCAAATAAATAAATAAAATTGAAAAATAAAAAATACCTTGGAGCAGGCAGGATGAAGTGGATGAGAGCCTGCAACCCCCTTTTTTATTATTATTTTTACACTAAGGATGTTCTCTCTTCCCTAACTGGGTGTCATAGTATCTGAACACCTTGCTCCAGGGCAGGCAAGGGCCCAGGTGATGTTTTTTTTTTTTTTGTTGTTGTTGTTGTTTTGTTTTGTTTTGTTTTCCTCTGTCCCAGAACAGATACTGATTTCTGAAAACTCAAGTGACTATAATCTTTAAAATTATGAATGGTGGTTGGGGATGAGGGCCAGTGGTGGTTTCAGACACGATAAGGATGGTGGTGCTGGTGGGAGTGTTGCTGGAAGTGGTAACGGTAGTCATGTCGAGCATGATGGGATGGGGATGGCAACAATGGTGGTGGCCATGGTGATGGTGGTGATGGTGATGGTGATGGTGGTGGTGGTGGTGATGGTAATGGTGGTGGTGATGGTGGTGGTGATAGTGATGATGGTGGTGGTGATGGTGATGGTGGTGGTGATGGCAGATGGTGATAGTGGTGGTGGTGATGATGGTGGTGATGGTGATGGCGGTGATGGTGGTGGTGATGGTAATGGTGGTGGTGATGGTGGTGATGGTGATGGTGATGATGGTGGTGATGGTGGTGGTGGTGGTGGTGATGATGGTGAAGGTGGTGATGATGATGGGGATGATGGTGATTGTGGTGGTGATAGTGGTGATGATGGTGATGGTGATGGTGGTGATGGTGATGGTGGTGGTGATGGTGGTGATTATAATAATGGTGGCAACAATAATGGTTCTGATGCTGGTGGTGGTGGTGATTGTGGTGGTCGTGGAAATGGTGGTGACTGACACCCAAGTGGCTGCTGTCTCTGTCTTTCCTCTGATTCGCGCTTGTGACTCCCTCAGATCAGCCCCTCAGTGTCCTGCAGGCTGTTACAACTCAGGAGCCCATCCTGAAACTGTCTACTTCTCTGTACCTCTTCCTGCATTTCCTAGCCTGGAGAACACCCCAACTCTTCTAAGCAGTATTTAGGGTACATGATGGGTGCTAAGATAAAATGTGCTAAGTATCCAAGGTGCTAATCACTAGTGTGGCTCAGTAGATATTTTCCCATGGTCAGTCAATCAAACAGGACAATTGTCTCCTCTCTATGGTGTGCCCAAAGTCACCTCTCGATACTACCTGTCAGAGGTAGCTTACACTTGTGTATTTTTTTACTTATTCTTGCTGTTATCATTCATCCCTCACCCCACCCAGACTAAGGCAGGAAGTTCAAATTCGCATTAACTGTGAGGAGTAGGGGGGAGAATAACTCAATCTTTGTCTCCAAACCTCAGAGGTCAAGTTTGCTTCTTGTGTTGACCTTGGTGTGTTCCCCACTCCATCCTCCCAATCCTCCTTTGACTGACTAGTTTTGTTTGTTTGTTTGTTTGTTTGTGTGTGTGTGTGTGTGTGTGTGTGTGTGTGAGAGAGAGAGAGAGAGAGAGAGAGAGAGAGAGAGAGAGAGAGAGAGAGAACTTGTGTAGAGGTCAGAAGATAGCTTTCAGGTGTCGAGGCTCACCTTTCCCCTCATTTAAAGCAGGGCTTCTCATTCTCAGTGTTGTTCACTGCTGCATTCTGAGAGCTTCTGGGAAGTTCTCCCATCTCTCTGTCAGTGTGTTGGGATTACAGAAGCCTGCCAAAGCTTCCAGCTTTTAAGTGCGATCAGGCTTGAGCAACAAGCGATTTATCCATTGAGCCATCTCCTCAGCCCAACTGGCTACTTTCCCCTGGCTTATCCATCCTCCTGCCTCTCTCTTCCTCCCCCGTCCCTTCTTGCCCTCTCCCTCCCTCCTTTCCAGCAGATCATTATACCAGCAACCTATATGGCCAGGGTGGGAGGCTGAGTCATCAAGACCAGTAAAGCTGAGGGGCTCTGGGAAGAGGGGCTGCCCTTGCCCACTGGGATGTCACTCATAGAACTGAAACATAGGCAAACCATGTCTCCTGTATTCATCCTCCCTGAAGCCCAGCCTACGTCGATTACTGCTCCCTGGTGTCTCCTGCTCAGGCCCAAGTGGACTCTGAACTCAGAGCTCACCTCTCCACTCTTCCTCATGTGTCCATCCTCTCCTTGGCAGTTGGGGGATTGTGTGCCGAGGTTCCACTGACAGGTGGAGCACAGAGAGCTGGATTCTACTCCTGTGGCATTTGACATGTGGGTAGCTGTTCCATAAATCCTTAGGCCCGATGTTCTCAAAGTTCAGGAGAGAAGCATGGGGTGTGGGCGGCTGGGATAGAGACCCGAGAGTCCTTGGGGTGAGGGAACTAGAAGACATGGAAGGGGTCAGGCAGTATGTTGGGGAGAGGCCTGAGCCCCAGAAATGGAAAGAAGAGAGCCAAGACCTTCCAAGCAATCAGAAGAGACTCCCATCCAAAAAAAAAAAAATACCAAGAGGCACCACGGAGCAAGTGAGGAGGAGGCCTCTACACAGAGGAAGTGGTCACCTGCCCATGAGCTATACAGAGATCAGGTGAGTAAAGGGCTCATGTCAGGCCCATCGAGACCACAGATTGACAAGGGAAGTTCCAGGGCCAGAGGCCAAGGGACCAGAAGTCCACAGGAACTTGAAGAGGGAAAGAGGCGAGGAAGAAACACAGCTGAGGAAGAGAGCGGTAAATTGGTGGCCAAATCAAGTTCAGATATTGTAGGGGAAAGCCCAAAGTATATATATTTTTTGCATGCCTATGTGTATGCTGTGTGTGCACATGTGTATGAGCACATGCGTGTGCATTGGTGTGCATGGCACATGTGTGTGGGGGGGTGTAGAGGCCAGAAGTTAACATTAAACATCTTCCTCAATAAGTCTCTACCTTACTTTTTGAGATTTCTCACTGAACTCAGAGCTCACCCATTCGGCTAGACTAGGTACCCCTAACCAGCAAGTAGGGATCCCCTGCCCCTACCACCCAAGCACCCAGCTTGTATGTGAGTGCTGGGGTTATAAACTCGGGTCCTGGTGCTGGCAGGACAAGTTCTTACTGAAGAACTGGGTCCACCCCTAGAAGCACTATATTGTCACTGGTGGAGTGTCTCCAGTCTCGGGAGATGATATGATCTACAAAGGAGGAAAGTCACCCCCTTCAGGGAGGAAGGACACGGTAAGGATTAATGGGCCTACCTGCAGACCCTTAGCAATGGGTTCCCTCCTGCACTCGATCTTTAAACATGCTCTGTGTTTCCCAAGGTGTTCATGAAACACCTAAGACAAGCCCCCAGCACTGTGCTAGGTGCTCCATGAACATTATGGCCGTCTTCAGTGTCTAAGAGAAACCAACTTCAGAAGCCCCTTGGATACTGAAATTGTAGGACATTTAGAACCTTTACAGAAAATAGTGTAGTATTTGTATGTAACCTATACATAGCCCTCTGCATTCATCTTTTCTTGCTCTCTTTCATTTCTTCCTTCCTTTTACCCTCCTTACCTCTCTCTCCTTCTCCCTTTCTCCCTTTCTTTCTTTCTCTTTGAGAATATTTTTATTTATTTATTTGCAAGGAAAGAGAGAGAGAGAGAGAGAGAGAGAGAGAGAGAGAGAGTACCAGGGCCTCCAGCCATTCCAAATGAACTCCAAATGCATGTACCACTTTGTGCATCTGGCTTTATGTGGGTACTGGGGAATCAAACCCAGGCCAGCAGACTGCAAGCAAGCACCTTTAACCACTGAGCAACCCCTTTAGCCCCATACTCACCTTCAGACTATTTTTCTCACTCCTGCACTCCTACTCACCCCACCATGCATCCGCATGTCTCTGACAGCATGTTAAAATGAGTTGATTTTATCTCACGCCACCCAGACACCATACTGTGAGCACCCCGTGCACAAAAGAGGCCATCCAGATCTGCCTCATCTCTCCTTGGTCACTAGACTAGGGTCCAGCTGCAGCAGATTCTAGAAAACCATCTGTCAGGAGAGAGAGTGTGAAAATAATCACAACCACATGTGTGACAAAGGACTTATGTCTAGAATATACTTTAAAACTCTCAGAACTTAATGGTAAGTGAAACAATCCCATGTGAAAGCGGGCAAAAAATGTGAGGTGACGTTTTACCAAAGAGCATATGCAGATGGGAAATGAGCGTGTGGTGACCACAGTAACCAGGAGGAGGTGTCACTACACCCCCAGGAACATGGCAGTCACTGCAGTTACAGATTCAGGGAACCCGGCTCACTCAGCCACTGCTGATGGAGAGGTGGCAGGAGTAGTGACCCCAGCAAACACTATGGTAGCTTCTTTTTTTAATATTTTATTTATGAGAGAGAGAAAGAGAGAGAGAGAGAGAGAGAGAGAGAGAGAGAGAGAGAGAGAGAGAGAGAGCACATCAGGGCCTCCAGCCACTGCAAATGAACTCCAGACACATGCGCCCTCTTGTGCATCTGGCTTTACATGGGCACTGGGGAATCAAACTCAGGTCCTTCTGCATTGCAGGCAAGCATCTTAACCGCTAAGCCATCTCTTCAGTCCTATGATAGCTTCTTAAATGTCCAAACACAAACCACACCATGCGACAGTCACATCAGTGGGCATCTAGCCCAGAGAAACGCAAATTCACACCAAAACCCATGTGTGGCTGTTCCTAGCATCTTTACTTGTAACAGCCCTGAACCAGAAATGGTCAAAATGCCATGGAACAAGAGAATGGTTGAATAAGTGTGGCACAGGGCCCGGAGGGATGGCTTAGTGAGTTAAAGCATAAGGACCCATGTTCGATCCCCAGTGCCCATGTTAAGATTCCAGGAATGTCTGAACACACCTTTAGTCCCAGCACAGGGGAGGTGGAGACAGATGTATCCATAGGGCTCCCTGGCCAGTTAGTCTAGCCTGAGACTGAGATCCAGGCCAATGAAAGACTTTGTCTGGAAGGAAGGATATAATGTCCCTGAGGAAGACACACACACACACACACACACACACACACACACACACGCACGCACGCACGCACGCACATGCACACTCACTCAACCATGCACATATACACACATGCATAATAAAGAAACTTGGCATATCACAGAAGTGAACTTTATTGCTGAATATTTCATTGTCATTAATGAATGAAACACTGACTCTTGCCACTTGAATGACCCTCAAAGACATTATACTGGATGTGGAAAAAAACTCCAGTCTTAAAAGGCCACAATCTAAATGAGTCCATTAATGTAATCTTGAAATGAGAGAACTGTAGAGGTGGAGAACAAATTAGGAGTTACCGGGTCTGGGAAGAGGAGGGGTAGCGCACAGGAGATGGTGGTGATGGGACAGTTCTGTTTCTTGATCGCTGAGACAATCAGAATTGTGCACGGGCCGTGTACCCACAGCGCCTTCCTGCTTTAGACATTGTACTGTATTTATTATTCCGCCTCTCACAGTTCCCTTCTCATTATGGGACAAAACACCCTGCCAGAAGCAGCCTATGGGAAGAAAGGCTTGATTTCAGGCTTACAGTTCGAAGGGGAAACTTCATCAGCTAGAGAAAGCCTGACAACCAGCTCACATCATAGATGACAGAGAGAGAGAGAGAGAGAGAGAGAGAGAGAGAGAGAGCAAGAGAGAGAGGTCTGAGCAAGCCAGTGAGCTCTGATTACACACTGGGCTGGGCTAGAATGATACCCCAAGATCCACCCCTAGTGACCCACTTCCTTCAGCAAGGCTCCACCTCCCAAAGGTTCCTCCAGCTAGGGACCAAGTAGGAGGCTTAATCACAAACACGGACACTATGGTGGATGCCAGGGGGACACCATACATTCAAACCACCACCACAGCACCACTGTAGGCAACTAAGGGAAGAATACTTGGCAATTTTCTCCACCATCTTTGCAACATTCTGAGAATCTGTAAGTGCCAGCAAGTGCCTTTAACCACTGAGCTCTAGCATCATTTCAAAATATTGTTAGTTAATTAGTAATGAGAGTGATAGACTATCACTCACAATGAAAGATACATGGAGCTGGAGAGCTGGCCCAGCAGTTAAGGCACTTGCCTGCAAAGCCTAACTACCCGGGTTTGATTCCCCAGTCCCTACATAAAGCCAGATGCACAAAGTGGTGCATGCATCTGGAGTTTCTTTGCAGTGGCTGGAGGGAGGCCCTGGTGCACCCATTCTCTTTGTCTCTCTTCTCCCTGTTTCTACTCTCTGCTTGCAAAGAAATAAAAATATTTTTAAAAGCTATGTGGATATATGGATATGAATGAATGAATAGAAAAGCTCTTGTCTACTGAAGGAATTCCAATGGATAGATGTAGCAGGAAGGCTGGGGTTAGAACATGTACATTTGCCAGTCTATAACAACTGTTTAGAGCAAGAATCATCAGTACATACTGCAATTGGTGGGCGGGCAAACTATGATGAGAAACAGAAAATTTATATAGTCTCAAAGCATCGTCTCATGAGATAGTTATGCTTTCACAAAGGCAAAGAGAGCAGCTTTGAAGAAACTTGGCAAGGCCCCACCCCCACTAACTAATGATCAAGTCATCAACATGAACAAGGGTACAAACCATCGTCGGGTCGATGGGATTCTCTGAGAAGGGGCAGCCTGCCAAGCTTGGATAACGTGGGTCTAATCAGAAGCCACGTGACCGCCCAAACCCTGCGAGAAACAGCCTACACGCTAGCCGGCCAGCTCTGCTCAAACATGGGAACATCCCGAAAAACAAAGCCAGACTGAGAAACTGTTTCCAATTAAAGGAGATAAAAACATGTCGAGAGGCAAAGGGACTTCTGAAACTCACTTTCAACTGCTTCAGAAAAATAATATGCACACATGGACACATTCATATATTATATAAACATGTGTATCATGTGTCTGTATGTGTGTGTGTGTGTGTGTAGAAAGAGGGGGGATTATAAAGGAGATTATAAAGTGAATAAGTAAACATGACCAGATGTTAACATTTGGGGATTGCTTGTGTATTTTGACACTATTTTTAAAATCTGAAAGTCTCTTTATAAAGCTTCAAACACAAAAGTCAATAAGGCAAAAAAAATTACCAGGACTTTTTACATAATAGAGATTGCTGTTGCTTGTCTCACTGATAATTCGGAATGGCTTCGTTTTCACTTCGTCGTGAAGGCTGCCCTCCCTGAGATCACAGGAAGGCCTGGCCATGGCCATTGGGTTTGGAAGTGGGAGGAGGAAGACACACAGTCCAACTTGACCCTTCAGTGTGTCTGTGACTAGCAAGGCCAACTCTAGATGACGTTGGGGGGGGCAGGGAAGGGCATGGAGGAGATTCTTTCTGGGGGTCATAATCTCTCCTAATTTTTCTTTCAATTCTCTTCCTTCCTTTGCAGAGGAACTAAAAGACCCAGTAAGATGCAGGGTTCTCCTTACGCAGAAGTCATGAGGCATACTTAGTGTTCAAGGACAGATGTCATCAAGACCCAAGCAAGTTACAGCTAGAGCATGTGTGCAGGCCAGCATCACCAATTCTACTCCTTAGAGAAGGCAACTAAAGCCTGGGATGGACCCGGATCTCCCCGTCCCCTGCTTTGCTCTCTCCATATTATACAACCCAGAACAAGTCCAGAAGTTATCTCCACTCTGCTATGAGCTAGCTGGGTGTCAGAGAGCTACAACCTAAACGGTGTTAGAGTTTTGTTTTCTTACCCATATAATATGACCAATCAGTCTATTTGTTTCTATGCCTTTTATTTATATATGTTCATGCTTCGTAGCCCAGGCTAGACTTAAACTCACAACCCTCCTGTCTCAGCCTTTCATGGGTATGCACTGTGTGGTTGTCTCTCAGAGCTGGCTGGGAACATAGCATGGCAGCATTGTTTTCTGGTCCTTTGGACAGGGATCTGTGCTTGGAAACAGATGTTTTACAGGTGTAAGAGATTGCTTTTGCTGTCTCTCACTCATCCACCCACTCATCTGTGTGCCCATCCATCCATCCATCCAACATCTAACCACCCACCCTGCCAGCCAGCGTGCATCCAGCCCTCTCACTGTCGGTCATCCTTCCATCCATCCATCCAACACTCACCCATCTGTCTATACATGGAACATCATCCCACCCACCCACCCAGCCCTCTCTGTCATCCCTGCATCCAACCAGCCAGCCAGCAACGACTCATTATCAATCCATGTCTCCAATGATATCCATCCTCTGTCCACCTTCTCTTCACTCTCCACAGAGGGAGTGTGTTGAGCACTGGTTACTACCAGACTGAAGGCTAGGTTCTGGGATTCAGTGACAAATAAAACCAAATCATAGTGACAACTCAAGTCTGAAAGAAAAGAATGTTTAAATGAAAGCAATTCTCTGAGTTGCTGTGAAAAATACACAAATGCCTGTTGCAGTTAACATCTTGTTCCTGGCACAACCCTACCAAAAGCAGTTTATGGGAGGAATAGGTTTATTTTTGTTTACAGACAAGAAGAAAATGAAGGAATGAGCAGAGGCTGGACATCACCTCCTGGCCAATATCAGGTGGACAACAGCAACAGGAGAGTGTGCCAAACACTGGCAAGGGGAAGTTGGCTAGAACACCCATAAGCCCTCCCCCAACAACATACCTCCAACAAGGTTCCAATTCCAAAACTGCCCTCAGCTGGGGATCAAGTATAATGAACGCAAAAGTTTGCGGGGGACCTGACTCAAACCACCCCAGGCCCCTTGGAAGTGAAGCCTGGAGGTGGGGAAATGGGCTGCATTTCTGAATGAGAGTGAAAGCTAGAGAGAAGAGCAAAAGTTTGACAGACCAATGTGACAGAGGAGCAGAGGTGGCCTGGGGATGGGGCAGGTCCCCGTGGGGAGGAGGCTAGGACAGAGGCAGAGAGACTGGTGAAGTAGCCATGTGTAGAGCAGCAGGGCTTCAGGGGACACCAAAGACAGGACATGTCTGACCATTTCCAGCACTGCCATCCCCGGCCAGCCTCTGCTCCCCTCTTGTACCCCCCAAACCCCAGGAGAACAGCTTGGCTCTGCCCTTCTTCACAGCAAGCCAGAGCACAACTGCTCTACGCTTGCTGTGTCTGGAGCAATTGGAGACCCAGACTGCTAGGGACCAAGTTGGATTGTCAAGGAAGTGGCCACGTGGCCTTCTGGGTCAGGCTAGGTTAGGACTGGCCAAGGAAGGGTGGTACCCAGGGATGTGGGTGGCCTGTTGGAATTTGTGGTGGCTCTCTGCCTTTAGAGGAACTCCACTATGGCAGGGCAGGGCCAGGCCCACGTCTTCAAGAGCACAGTGTTGGCATGGTCTCTCCATGGCTTTTCTGGCCTGTGAGGGAGGCTGAGGCTCTCACTTCCTCTAGCTTCGGGTCCCTGTGAGGTGAAAATGGAAGGAAGGGATGGATGGGCCTCTAGGCATTTCTCTGCTGTGAAATTCTCTGGGGGACCCGCACTTGTATGCCGTGTGCACGGATGCCTCCCACCACTGGGGGATTGGTCTCCTGTCTCCAGGCATGCCTCCCTTCTGAGCCCGGATCTCTGAGGGAATGGTATGCCTTAAGCTGCAGGCCATGCTCAATATATTCTGCGCAGTCGCTCACCCTGCATGGAGCAGCTTGGGTGGGATTTGCTGAGCAGACCTAAAGCAGCAGCTGCGAGCAGAGCCTGGGGGCCTGGGCGAGCTGAGACAGAGGCTCTGGGCTAAGGAAGAGCCAGGGGTCTCAGAGCTGCAGGAGGTGGCATCTGAGGGGACATCAGAGGTGCCAGAGGTACATTTTGCAGATGCACGGCTGGCTGTGTCGGAAGCCTGCCTGGGAACAGGAAGCTGGTGTGAGGATTTGAGCTTGATCTCCTGGAATTTATTTTAAACCTCGCTACCTGCTGAGGCAGCAAATGAAAGTTACACAAGTCCTCAGTCAGAAGCTAAAGAAACAGCCACCTAGGCCTATCTATTCCCCCCCATCTGACACCTCTACCCACTTTTGTCCACTGCCTCTTACCACTGACCCGGCCTGCCCTGTTCCATAAGGGGCCTCCAACAGGTACTGTTGTCCAGTCAGAACTGGTTTTCATCTAGATGAACTCCATTGGGCTTCTTCCTGGGTCCTGAAGTCATGGAGCCCCTCCATCTTCTCTCTCCCGGCTGTCTAAGAGCAAAGCAGTAACCTCGGATGGTTACACAGCCAGTCAGAGAAGCACTGAGGCTCTGACCGAAACTTCCCACCAGCATTCCCTGACACATGCTGACATCTGAGGAGCAAACGGTCACAGAAAGAACCATAGATGTAGGCTGGAGAGATGGCTCAGTGGTTAAGGTGCTTGCCTGCAAAGCCTGATGACCTGGGTTGGATTCCACAGTGACCGCATAAAGCCAGATGCACAAAGGGGTACATTCATCGGGAGTCTGTTTGCAGTGGCTGGAAGCCCTAACATGCACACATGCACATTCTGTCTCTCTCTCTCTCTCTCTCTCTCTCTCTCTCTCTCTCTCTCTCTCTCTCCTCTCTTTCTCATCTCTTCAAATAAAATATCTTTTAAAAAAAGAACAGTAGCTACTAACGGTGAGCCCTTTCTGCAGCAGTCATATCTGGAAACTTCTGCTCAGACCTGGAAGAACCCCACGAGGGCTGCATGATGGTCAGGATTCTGTAGCAACACAGCCAGGCTAGAGTCCACATAAACTCTGTGTAGGCATTGCAGTGAAGGTGTGTTCTGTAGACATCTTAACATCCTAAATCACTTGAGCTTTTTTCACTGCATTCACATGTCCGTGTGTGTACAGGTGTGTGTACAGGTGTGTGTACAGGTGTGTGAGGCCAGAGGACAATGTTGGGTGCCATTCCTCTGGGTCCATCCATCTTCTGATGAGACAGGATTTCTCAGCGTCCATTGTCCTGGAGCTCACTGATTAGGCAACCTGGCTGGCCATCAAGACTCAGAGATCCTCCTGTCTCCTCCTCAGCACTGGGATTACAAGCACGTACCACCACACCTGGCATTTTTCACACAGGTACTGTGGATCACACTCACGCTTGTGAGGCAACCCTTTAACAACTGAGCTATCTCACCAGCACAACTTGACTTTAAGAAAAAGCATTATCCTACATAATCAACTGGGCCTGGTCCAATCACTTAAAAGGTCTTAAAAACAAAATTGAGATTTCCCTGAAGATGAAGAAACCCTACCAGCAATGGCCTCGAGCTTCCAGAATGCTGAGCTGCCCCACAGACATGCTGGCCCCACAATCATGTTTCTTCATTCCTTCATATCATCTCCTGCTGGCCCACTTACTGCTGGGAATATGCCATCGAATGACCCCAGGGTCAATGTCCAGCAGGTGAGAATCAGGACTGGAATATAGGCAGTCTGTTTTCTGAGCATAGCATCCTGAACTTCTGGCAAATTTTCCACTCAGGGCTTTTCACGTGAGAAAATTTTATGCAATGCTGGATATATAATTATATAAACTGAGTATGTAAATCAAACATTTACTGAAAGTACCATAAAATTTATTTTCTGTTTTAAAATTATTTGCAGGTTGGAGAAATGGCTCAGCGGTTAAGACACTTGCGTGCAAAGCCTAATGACTAGAGTTTGATTCCCTAGTAGCCACATAAAGCCAGATGCACAAAGTGGCACATGCATCTGGAGTTCATTTGTAGTAGCTGGAGGGCCTGGGGTACCTACTCTGTCTCTGTCTCTGTCTCTGACTCTCTCTCTCTCTCTTTCTCTCTCTCTCTCCCTCTTTCTGTCAGGCACACAGTGGTACTTGCCTTTAATACCAGCACTTGAGAGGCAGAGATAAGAGGATTGCCATGAGTTCGAGGCCAGCCTGAGACTACATTATGAATTCCAGGTCAGCCTGGGCAACAGCAAGACCCTACCTGAAAAAGACAAAAAAAAAATTATTTGCATGTGGTGTGTGAGGGGGAGGTGCTGGGGTCTCTTGTCAGTACAATTGAATGCCTGTCTGGTTTTATGTGGTTAGCTGATCAATTGAACCTGGGCCATCAGGCTTTGCAAGCAAGTGCCTTTAATGGCAGAGTCATCTACATAGACTCAATAAATTTATTTTCAAACCATTTTTGGGCATGCATATGATTTTACCATTTATTAAAGACAAATATAAATTGGCATACTAATGAGATGGATGAAATTGTTTATTTTTACCTAAAGAATTCAATCATGGCTGGATATTTGATGGAGCAAGATACAGCATCTTCGACATTTTTATAGTTAATCAATATTTTGACTTTCCCATCATGGCTGTTGCGGATAACACTTTACATGAATGCATAGAACAAAATGGAAGAAGTATGTTTAGGACCATTCAGAAGTTGTTGCAAATTCTGTCTAAATTCCAAGCTAAAATTCAATTAACATTTTAAAAGCTACTTTTATTTCTTTATTTGCAATCCCAAAGAGAGAGAGAGAGAGAGAGAGAGAGAGAGAGAGAGAGAGAGAGAGAGAGAGAGAGAGAATGAGCATAAGTACACCAGGACCTCCAGCCACTGCAAACAAACTCCAGATACGTGCACCTTCTGTGCATCTGGCTTTATGTGGGTAATGGGGAATCCAATGTGGATCTTTAGGCTTTGCAGGCAAGTGCCTTAACCATTTAAAAAATTTATTTGTTGTTAATAGTTTTTTTAAAATTTATTTGTTTTTAATAGTTAGAAACATTGTATAAACAAATCTTGTAATAGTAACCCCATTTCCCTCATCCCTGCCCCTGCTGAGGGCCCTCCTCATTGAGATTGCTGGATGGTCCATGGGATGGGGGTTATGAATTGTATAAGAAGTAGCCAGAAGTAGTGTGTGTGTGTGTTTGTGTGTTGTTGTTGTTGTTGTTGCTGCTGCTGCTGAGGGAGGGCATGTCTCTGGTTATTCTCCCCCACCATGGCTCTTACAATCTTTCCGCCCATCTTCCACAAAGTTCCCTGAGTCATAGTGGGTGAGTTTTAAGTCTGCTTTACTGTTGAGCTCTTAAGAGTCTCTGGATTTTTCTTTGGACTATTTTGGGTATCCTTGGTGTCTGTCTCCATTACCCTTTCATAGGTTATCTGACTTGCTGTGGAGGTAGCTCTTTTGCTCATCTCTCCACTTCCTCTATGGTTTCATTTGAGCCCTAGATGACGAGTTAGGGGTGATTCATCTCCTGCCTAGGAGTCAGCCATCATCTCAGGTTCTGTTGGTGGAATTGGGTTGTCCATAGTTCTTGCTGCCTTCTGAAAAATACAGACTCTCCAACAGAGAATGAGGTCAGTATGGGTTAAATGAGACAAACATTGTTAATATGGTGAGATTCTAGTGGGTGTGGCCTCTCTGTAGGCCCATGGTTAGTGGGAGCTTCCCCTTGGAGTCTGGGGTCTTGGTCTCCATAAGAATTTCCCATAGATCCCAGTTCCAGCTAAGGGTTCCTGAGCGGATCTCTTAGCCAATAAGAAGAGAGCCATTGATTACCCATCTAGGTTAAGTGCCACTATTGCACAGATGAGCACTTTTTGCCTTGCTGATCTCTGTTGTAAAGCAGTGTCCACTTGGAATATCATTGGCAATTGCCCCTGCAGCTCACGAGAGACCCTGTTGGATCAATGTTTGGGTGGGGGATGTTTATGGGTGGGGTTATATGTGTATATTTGGGGAGGGGTGTGCATGTGGAGGTCAGAGGACAACTTTGGGTGTCCTCACCTTCCAGCTGCTTTGAGGCTGGAAAGATTTGGGGGCATCCTTCTGTTTCTACCTCCCTTCTCACCCTAGGCATGCTGGGATTACAGGTGCCCAATGCAGCACTGGGTTTTATGCATGGGGTTCAGGGATCCTGACTCAACCATTCACAATTACACAGCAAGCACTTTATCCACAGAGCCCTTTCTCCAGCTACCTGAATTCCGTTTATTTTAGCAACCATGAGGCACCTCTTAGCTAGAGAGGATGGCAGGTTTTGAATATTGGAACAATATGTTTTCAAGTTTTTAATGATGTTCAAAATTTAATAGCTACCAAGAAACATACTTTTGAGTTTAGTGTACATTAATGGTCTCTGCTCTGGCTTGGGTTTTCTGTTGTTGTTGAGTTTTGTTTTGAGATAGGCACTCACTATACAACACAGGCAGGCTTCAAATTCCTGACCCTCCGGCCTCAACTTCACCAGTATGGGGATTACAAGTGTGTGCTACCACTCAGTTATTCATCATTTTCTTAAGTCTAGACAATCAATAAAATGATAGTCAAGTTCTGATTTGTTTCCTTGAAATAAATATTCCCTCTGTCATGGGTTGACCCAGGTGTCTCCCACAAACAAATGAACGTGTTCTGAATGCTCGATCCCCAGCTGATGACAGGTTGGGAATTACAACCTTCCTAGAGCTGTGTTGTTGGGGGCAAGTTTATGGGGGGTTTATAAGCCAGCTTCCCCTTGCCAGTGTTTGGCACGCCTTCCTGCCGCTATTTCCAGTGTTGTGGCAGAGGTGATGTCCACCCCTCTGCTCATGCCATCGTTTTCCCTGCCAGGATGGAGTCTCCCCTCGAGTCCGTAAGCCAAATAAACCCATTCCTCCACAAGCCGCTTTTGTTTGGGTTCTTTCTGCGCAGCAACTAGACAGCTGACTACGACACCCCTCAAGGCTTACTCGAGCCACCAACGCTGGTGACTGAAGAAGCTGCGTCCCAGCAGAAAGTTCCATCAGACAGACCCCATGATTGTAAACCACCTCAGGAGCAGATTCACAAACTACTCTGAAACAAATAGCAAGTGATGAGTCTTTAGCCTCATTAGCTTTGTTGTGATATCATTGTATTTAATTATAAATTTACCTAAGCTGATTTTCAAGTCATAATTATCTGACAAGAAGCTCATTAGACTCAGGAGCTGTCTCTAGCACATCACCCTAAGAAGTATGCAAGGGCCACATCTGTGGGAGGTCCTCCCCCACAGGCTTGTGGCACCTCTCCTCTGGAAGGACCTCTCATTTCTGTTTGCCTCTTGAGGACTGGGAACATGTGTCACAGGCCATCCATCTATGGCTCACCCATATTGCCCAGCTCAGAGTACTCCAAAAATGTCCCTGGGTTGAATGCATGAAACAGAGGTTTTCCAGTTGTGCTTCTGAAGCCCAAGGCATCTTTGGAGAGAGCTCCAGAAGGCAGATGGGAATGCTCAGTGGGTGGAATTTTAAAGAAACAAGAGGCCACCCGAAAGGAGCAGTCAGTAGCTAGAAAGGAACTCTCTAGAAAGAGCTTGTAGAGATGATAGTTGGTACAAGCCAAACTGAAAGTTGGTACTAAGAAGTCAAGGACAGTTCCCAGTATTCAATATGAGAGCAAACCAGGTTCACTTCAGAGGCTCCACATGCAGCATACAGCAGGAGTTTCAGAACAAACTGGAAAAAGATGGAAGAGAGAGGATTAGCATAGAAATAACCAAATCCCAAGCCGGGCGTGGTGGCTCACGCCCTTAATCCCAGCACTTGGGAGGCAGAGATAAGAGGATTGCCCTGAGTTCAAGGCCAGCCTGAGACTACACAGTGAATTCCTGGTCAGCCTGGACTAGAGCGAGACCCTACCTCAAAATACCAAAAAAAAAAGAAAGAAAGAAAAGAAATAACCAAATCCTCAGAGCCCAAAGGAACACTGAGTTTTTACCTCCCAAGGGCTGAGAGAATTCCTTACAGATGGAGAACTGGGCCATTTAAAAAGTATCCACAGAAAGGCTGGGGTGATGGCTCAGGAAAGCTCTTGATTGCCAATATGAGCACCTGAATTTGAACACCCAGCACCCACGGAGATCTAGGTAGGTTTGGCAGCCTGCCTGTAAGTCCAGTATTAGGAAGCAGAGACAGGCACGCTATCTACCGGGACTGGTTGAATCAGCGAGCTCTGGATTCACATGAGAGACCCTGCCTCAGAGCATAAAGAGAAGCGTGATGGAGGGAGACACCTAACGTTAACTTCCTAACGTTAACTTCTTACACACATCACACACACACACACACACACACACACACACACACACACACACACACACACACACCAACACACATCCACACCACACACGTACCCATGCAAAATAAAATAAAACTCCTGCCCAGGTCTAGAGAAATCAGAACATCCACTTCATTGACTTATAAATGTGGGACTGTAGTTCTTAACAGTAACAATGGAGACCGGAAGAATAATATCTAATGTTCATAAGATGTTGACTAGTAACTAATTGATGCTAATTAACACATGATGATAATGAATCCAGTCTCATCACAACTCCATGAGATAGGCATTATTTTTTTTTATCTCAGTTTGAAAAAAACTGAGAAATAGACCCATGAGATAAACATTATTATTATTTTTTAATCTCAGTTTGAGAAAATTTAGGAATAAAGCCATGACTAGCTGGGTCTAATAAATGAAAAGTTAAAAACTGAACCCTGGCAGTCTGATGCCAAAGGCAGGGCTTTCTATCTTCCATCATTAGGGAGAAGGGTAAATGGTTTTAAACCTAATTTCTATATCCAGCCAAACTATTAGTCAAGAGTGAAGGGGGGAAAATCACCTCCAAAGACTGAGAAGTTTATTTCCCATGTTCCCTCTGTGAGAAGTGATTTGACTATATATTTCAGCAAAATTGACGTGGAAACCTCAAAGGCTATAGTCATGGGATAAAAATGTGGAATTAACTCAGGAATCTAATGTATAAGAATTCCAGAATGGCCTGTTAGTAGCTGGCCAGGAAACCTTTCAACCAATAAGAGCAGAGAACCAGTGGCGTCAGGAAGAATGACAGCAGGGGAAAAAAAAAGAACTGATTGCAAGAACTATATGAAAGGAGCCTGATGGTTTTAGGAGGATAGAAAAGAGGTCAATGGTTTTCTTCCCCAAACAAGTGAAACGATAGAAAATACCAGAGGGTGGAAGAAATCCAATAAGAAATGAATGGTTTAGGTTGAGGGTGGTGAATACTTCTCAGCGAACATGCTGTCACACAGGGTGACCACACGCAACAGTAATGCACTACGCATTCAAAAAAGCTAGAGGAAAGGATTTTGATAGCTTTCACCAGAAAGAAATCATACATGTCAGGCATGGTGGCGCATGCCTTTAATCCCAGCACTCGGGAGGCAGAGGTAGGAGGATCACGGTGAGTTTGAGGCCAGCCTGAGACGACAGAGTGAATTCCAGGTCAGCCTGGGCTAAAGTGAGCCCCTACCTCGATAAAACAAAGCAAACAAACAAAAAAGAAATGATACGTGTTTGAGGAAATATTAACTTAATTTGAACG
This sequence comes from Zapus hudsonius, assembly GCA_004024765.1. Taxonomy (NCBI): domain Eukaryota; kingdom Metazoa; phylum Chordata; class Mammalia; order Rodentia; family Dipodidae; genus Zapus; species Zapus hudsonius. The sequence continues at coordinate 58,046 of PVHP010005749.1, forward strand.
CTATCTAATGTGTGCATAGGCTAAACATCACATAGTACCCGTTGACGTGTACAATTGTTATGCTTTTATACATCACTTTAAATTTATAGGCAGACATATATGGTTTTTACACATTTCCAAATGTCATTTCTCTATGGTCTTTATCTTTGTGCATACATGCATACACAGACACACGTGCACACACACACACACACACACACACACACACAGAGGCACACACAGAACCAACAACTACAATTTTGTCCTTCAGCCCTCATCTCTCTGGTTCCTGCACCTGGAAAGAGCTCTCTGCTTTGAAGGATTTGTGAGATTGCATTGGATTTACTGGAATAATCCAGAATTACCTCCTCTTCTCCAGGCCCTTCCTCACCTATGCAAAAATCTCTTTCCCATAACATATCAGTGACATATTACCTAACAGGTTCTGGGAATTAGGATGTGGTTGCTGTTTTAGGGACCATTACTTTGTCTTCCACCTTAATACTGAATGAAGGAAATTAAGGCCTGGGGTGTTGCTCAGTGGTAGTGCTCTTGCCCGCTGTAAGCAGGCCCAGGGTTCAATTTCCAGCTCAGAAAACAAATGAAGATGAAATTTAAATCAGCTGATATATTTTTTAAATATTCATGTCAATAGAACAATGTATATCAATGAATTTGCATTGTGTGGCTACTGTATGGACCAGGGCTCGAGTGTTATAAATGAGGGCAGAGAGAAGTGTGCAGGAGACTATCTCCTGAGGTGCGTGTAAGACTGTTGAATCATCAGAAACGCTTATGAAAAGACATCAATAAAATCAACAGAATAGCCTGTGTCAAAAAGAAAGAAATTAATGGTTCAAATATGAAGCCAACTAAAACCTTATATTACTTAGAAGAACTGACCAAGAGTAAGAAAGGAAAATCCAGGGATGCTGGGAAGATTTTCCTATGGCTGGAAGAGGAGCTGTGACCTTGGAACCCAAGTGCCACTCACATTCTCTTGGGCTCACAGGGAACAAGTTACATCAGTGCACACACTGAGCCTTGGCTTTTTATACATGAGACAGGAAAGGCTTAAGAGTTAGAATGGAATGGGAAGCTATGGTGGTTTGAATTAGATGTGCCCCATAGACTCATGTGTTCTGAATGCTAGGTCACACATTGATGGCGATTTGGGAGGTGGAGCCTGCTGGAGGAGGTGTGTTGTTGGGGGCGGGCTTATGGGTGTTCTAGCCAGCTTCTCCTTGCTAGTGTTTGGCACACTCTCCTGCTGCTGTCCACTGATGTTGGTCAGGAGGTGATGTCCAGCTTCTGCTTATACCACATTTTCTCCTGCCATCATGGAGTTTCCCCTCGAGTCTGTAAACCAAAATAAATCCTTTCCTCCACAAGCTGCTTTTGGGCAGATGCTTTGTGCCAGCAAAGGGAAGGTCACTGCTACAGAAGGCAAACTAGACAACCTTGAAAGATAAACATAAAGATTTTTAAAAATGAGAATGTTGTTGGGCGTGGTGGCTCACGCCTTTAATCCCAGCACTCAGGAGGCAGAGATGGGAGAATCGTCGCCTGAGTTTGAGGCCACCCTGTGACCATATAGTGAATTCCAGGTCAGCCTGGACTAGAGTGAGACTCTACCTCGAAAAAATAAAATAAAATAAAACAAAACAAAATGAAATGAAATGAAATAATGAGGATGCTGGTTGTGGTGGTGCACACCTTTAATCCCAGCACTTGGGAGGCAGAGGTAGGAGGATCACCAGGAATTTCAGGCCAGCCTGGGTTACAGAGTGAGACCCTGCCTCAAAAAAAAAAAAAAAAAAGGAGATAGAGGAGAACAGAAATGGTGAAAACATAGAGCTACCCATATTCTCATCTTGTCAAATGGCTCCAGAAATAGCGGCCTTGAAATATTGTTTTGATTTTACACTCTAGCAACAGAAACATTACAGTGAAGACAATTGTTAGCCACAATCAGGCAGAGGAAGTGAGCTAAAGATGCAGGATGTGGGCTGTTGTGACAGGTAAACCTCTATTGTCAACTTGAGCTCAGGAATCAAGTAAGAGACTTGCTCCTGACAGGTCCGTGAGGGGTTTCCAAGGATCCTTCCTGTGACCAAGCTTTCTGCCTGGCTCTCCTTGCTACTGGCTGGTGAGTGCATCTACCGTGTTACTAACAACCTTTACAGACATTGAAACCCAGGTTCTCCAGCCTTCCAACATGAACCGAAGACCAGAGGTTCTTCAAGAATCCTCTAGACCCTCAGTGCCAGATTGGAACTGCTGAAGTATCCAGACTTACTGACTGAGCAGCTACCTGGTTCTCAGACTTTCCACCCTGAAGGCAGCCATTGTTGGGCCATAGCCTGTAAGCTGATTTAATAGATCCCCTTTATAGCATATATCAATTCTGATCCTCTGGAGAGAGAGCCCAGACTAATACACTCCCCATCCGCCCCGGCTGGAGGCCTAAAGAAGCTCAGATAGGCCACACCCTGACTTGTTCCCTAAGGTTCCATCTCTGGTCCATTGTCCTGTGTAATCAATCCTCTGTGACTATGCCTTCTGTGTCCTTTCACTTCCAAGTGCTTCCAGGTTAGGGGATCAGCAATAGGGCCACCTTATCGAAAGCCTGATCTTAAGCTGGACCTGGGAAGGTGTCCCTTAGTGTTTAGAACCTTCTGCGGGCCAGGCCCTGTGCCGGGCAGGTGTGGCTCTTCTACAACCCTGATATGCAGTGTAGTTTATTTACTTTTTGTTAAGTGACTCCCCCACTCACTAGACTGCAAACCAACATTTTTTCAACCCCAGACCTTAGGCTTTGAGAACAAGCTCCTTAACTGCTGAGCCATCTCTCCAGCCCAGTTAGTGAGTTTTGCATCTCTCATTATCTATTCATATCAGCCAACCACATATCAAAAATATGAGGTATGAGGTACTTCGAGTGTTCAAGAGATGATTTTAAGTTTCCAGGAGGTCACGCCTTCTTCCCTGACCCTCTCGGTCCTGTTCACCTTGTTCACAGTACTCATGGCTGGATTCCTCCTGATGCCTATCTTCCTGGCAGTGCTGTGTGGAACAGGAAGGAATATGTTGATAATGATGGAATTCAGGGTGTCTGGGAGTGAGGCATGTGAGCAGCATCTGGCCTCCCAGACTCCCACAGACGAGGGGACAATTGGCATGTTTAGGAGGCTGTAGAGTTACCCTCAGCACCTACAGGCTGGAGTCAGGCATGTCTTCCTGGCAGCATGCATGTCTGCCTTATTCTTAGTTCATGGAAAACTACTGTGACCTAAATTGATGGGACTCTGGTCAGGACCCCAGTGGAGTGGGTGGAGCAGAGCCTCTGGCTGCATTCTAAGAGCACTGCTGGCCAGCTCTCTACCACTGGTGGTTATGGGAAGACCAGGCACATCAGTCATTAGTGTTTGGCATGGGGTTGGCAGTCACTTGCCTCTGGGGGTGACACAAGCACAGGAGAGTGTGGAGCATGCTGGGATATACTAGGGAGGGGTGGAAACAGGGAACTTGGGAGTTCAGATGTAATTCAAAGGAACACCAATGTCACAGCCCTTGAGTGGATTGGCTGCCCATCTCTACCAACGCACTGTGAGTTCCAAAGCCCTTTCCCTTGGATTTCATTGAGCTGACACTTCCTTCCTTCCTGAAAGCAATGATCCCCAAGTGGCAGATGAGGAAACGGGGCCCAAGAGGTTTCTTAGCCTCATTTCTGGCTGTGATTTCTGGGGGATGGCTTGAGGTGTTCCTGAATTTCCACCTGTTATCAAACGTGTCCAAGTCCTCAGAGATGATTCAGGATCCTCAGTCAAAATGTGTCTCCTCCCCTGTCCCAGCATATGAGAGCTTGCAGGGGGCAGAGGAGTGTGTCAAAGGGCCTCTGAGACCTGGTTTGTGACATCCTCCCCACCTGCTGTGCACACACACACACACACACACACACACACACACACACACACAGAGGAAAAAGCAGCTAGACCTACAGACACTGCCTCAGGTGGAGTCTGTGCTCAGACCTGCCTCACCCACTGTCTTTTGAACATGCACTGGGGTGGAAATCCTAACTGCTGACATCCAGAACGCCTCCACATGCTGTGTGCTTTGACTCATTTATTATTCACTAGGTCCTTCCAGAGGTCGGAGCTGTTATTTTTTTCCCCTTTGACAGGCAAGGAGACCGAGGGACAATCTGTGCTTCTATAAAACTTAGAAATCAAACACTATATAAAAGTCACAAACTGCTTCTGGTCCCCAGCCTGATAAAAACTGTCACACTACTCGTCACACAAGCCTCTTTCCAGACTCCCTAGGACATACAAGCATTCTGGAAGCCTGGAGACCAAGAGTTTTGGACTGCATGGCAAATGACCATGAGACATGATACCTCAGACGTAGAGACCCCAGAAGCCCACAGGTGTATGGAGCAGTCTGGGAAGGCTTTCTGGAGATGGTGACAGCTGGTGAAGGAGACGCATTTTCCAAAGTGAGAATGGCCCAGGACAGGTGTGAGAGTCTCATCACATCGGAGGGTCTGTGGTGAGCGTGGAAGTGGGGACCAATGAGGTTAGGTTGAGGCTGTATTACAGGCCAAGGTGCTGTTGGAGTCCAGTACTAGATCTTGAAGGAGCTCAATGTGAGGCCAGCATCACTGATCTGTTCTGTCATTTGTTACAGATAGGATCTCGTCATACTGTAGCCCAGGCTGGGCTGAAACTCACGATCC
>PVHP010005750.1:0-63614 GCA_004024765.1 Zapus hudsonius
GGGTGTGTGGAGCTCTGTTCCTTTTAGAAGCTGAAGGGGACTTTGAACCTCCCCCCTCCCTTCTAGATAGTGCCTGTGTTATGAGCTCAGGACTCCTCCTCCTGCAAGGACCGCACCTTCTTTGCCTCTGATTCTATCAACACAGAATCTACTACCAACTCTGACCCTGGAATTTTTCTTGTTTGACTCCTGTGACTGGGCCCATCTCTTTAAGCCAGGGTCATCTTTCCATGCCAGGATCTTTCATTAAATTGCAGCTACAAAGCTCCCTTTGCCATGCCAAGTAAAATATTTTCAGGATCTAGAAATGAGGGTGTGACATTTTTAGGAATCTCTTACAATCTCCAACAAATTATCTAGTTTATAAATAATCTGACCATGGTGGGGCGAGGGGAGGCAGAGAGTGTATGAGATGACCAGGCCAGGGCACATCCTGTACTCAGCCCTAGGGGAGATCTCTGTGCTATATACCACTGCTAAAGTCTTAGCGCTAGTTAAGTTTATCAAGCTTAAGGGAAGACCTTAGCTCATGAGATTTTTTTTCCTCTCTGTAGGAAGGCATCTGAGGTGACCCCTGGTGGCAACCTAGATTGGACACAATTAGAAGAGAAGGTACTATTGGTTAGGGTTAGATGAGAGTTCTGGTTGGAAGGAAATATATATTTGGTTGTTGAGGTAGAGTCTCATTCTAGCCCAGACTGATTTGGAACACACTCTGTAGTTTCAAGATGTCTTCAAACTCACAACGATCCTCCTACCTCTGCCTCTCAAGTGCTGGGATTAAGGAAGTAATTATCGAAAGAAGGTTCATTGATCAAATATGAGGCATAATAAAGACCAGAGTCTTCAAGTGTCTCCTATTGTGAGGTGGTCAGGAGTGGTATTGAGGATGGGTTCTGATGATTTCTTTGCTAATGATGTCTCAGCTGGAAGGAAAAACTGACCACCTGTTTCTGCTGTGAGACCCTCCTAAGGTTTATTCTATCAATTTGAGAAACAACTCAAGAACTTTCTGGCCTTCCCTGTATTGGTGTCTTTTTAATTAATTTTTTTGAGACATGCAGCTCAGGGTGGCCTTGAATTAGATATGTAGTCAAGGGTGGCGTTTAACTTCTGATCCTCTTGCCTCTGCTTCCTGAGTGCTGGTATGACAAGGTGTGTGTCACCATGCCCAAATTTAAAGAATTATTTTTAAATTACTAAAAATATTTAACTTATTCACAAGTGTGAATGGGCATGCAATGGTCTCCTGTGGCTGAAAATTCCAGATGCTTGTTCCACCTGTTTAAAAAATCTGTTTTAGCCGGGCGGGCATGGTGGCACATGCTTTTAATCCCAGCACTCGGGAGTCAGAGGTAGGAGGATCACTATGAGTTCAAGGCCACCCTGAGACTACATAGTGAATTCCAGGTTAGCCTGGGCTAGAGTGAGACCCTACCTCAAAAAAAATTGGCTTTATGTGGGTGCTGGGGAATTGAACCCCAGTCAGAGCTTTGCAGTCAAGTGCTGAGCCATCATTCCAGATCCCATTTTGGAGCTTAAAAAAATTGAGAGTCTTGCTATGTAACCCAAGCTGGCTTTGAACTTGAGGCCATTCCATCTCAAATTCTTCATGGGGTTTTCAAGCATGTGTCACCAAACCAAGCCAGGGCAATTAATAAACAGATGCTAAACAAAGGCAAATTTTGATAAGAAGATGAAAGAACCTTTGTGTGTTTTTAACATGTCTTCCCACAGACGGCTTATTTCTTACAAGGGTGTCAATAGTAACTATGCGGTGGAGAAATTGAATCTCTTGACCAGTTAATTGATCAACATTGATACTATCGAGAGGCAAATGGATAGCATATGCTTCCAGACACAGACTCTCAGAGCATATGGCCCTCATCTTCTGGATGAAGAGACACACCTATCTAGTTATGGGGAAGCTTCATGACAACCTAAAAGAAAACACAGGGGCTTCATTGTTCTAATTCATTCACCTTACAAAAGCCAAAGACAATCTGTGGACAAGTGCCTGATTGAGGAGCTCAACAGATGTGGAGACATGGAAGCTAAATGCATATCTGACCCTATACTGGACCTGATCCTAAAGGAGTGCTGGGAATATTTTAATAGGAATAGTATATTAAAATTGTATCAATCTGAATTTATTACAGTTGACTCTCCTATGGATATGTAAGAAAGTAGCCATGTTCCTAGGAAACACACTGTAAAGTGTTTGTGCGAAAAGGACCATCACACACACACACACACACACACACACACACACACACACACACACACACGGAAAAAAAGGAAGGAAAGAAGAGAAAGAAATAAATAATAAAAATTTTCCAATGGGAAAGTGGGTGAAGTGTGATGTTATTTGCAATATTCCCAGGCTTATTTCTTTCTTGTAGATTTGAAATTTTTTCAGAGAAAATAAAATTTTAAAAAGAAAGAAGGGAATGTCCACTGAGCCTCAGGCATTTTGGCTGGTGAGTTTGCAGAGGAAGAGAAAAGCCAAGCCATCATTGGGGTGCATGTAACTCACTGAGAAGAAGGCTGTCCCTGGGGCAGGTGTGGCATTGGTCCTCAGAGGGCCCTGAGCAGCTCGAACACTTGCTGTGACAGGGCTGGCACCGGTGAGTCCGGTCATCCCAGTACTCGATGCCGGCACACTCCGTGGGAGGCACACAGGCCATGTGCTTGTTCATCCTCAGGCCTTCTGTGCACTTCAAGCAGATCTGGGGTGATGAGCAGCTCTGGCAGAACTTGGGGCAATCTGCAGGCATATGGGGGAGCAGAGGCTGTGAGGACAAAAGGGTACCCCTCTAGGGAATGTCCTTTCTCCTGGAGACTTCTAGGGCTCCATGCCAAGGGTGTGGGTAGGGTATTCTTGTCTGTCTGTCTGTCTGTCTGTCTGTCTGTCTGTCTCTCTCTCTCTCTCTCTCTCTCTCTCTCTCTCTCTCGTGTACACGTGCACACTTTTTTTTTCCCAGTGGGGAATCTTTATTAAATTGCATTCTCATAACCACACTCTTCTCATTAAGAAAAAAATCAGCGATAAAAGGTATGCATTCTGAACTTTGGTAATATTCAAACACACTTTTTTGTGACAGGGTCTTACCATGTAGCTCAGGATGTCACTGGCATGTCACTCAGTCTGGTCTAGAATTTGCCATCCTCAAGTGCTGACACGACAGGCTTAGAATGTAGCATTCTCATTGACTTTCTGGGTAATACCCAGAGTGCTCCTTCCTACCTTCTTCCTCAGACACACCTCTCAGGTTCACTCCAGTTACTCCAACTGCACCAAAACCCATGGCAAGTGTTTTGCAACAGCTAAGGCACACAGTAGTATGTGGCTTCTCAGTCAACAAAAGCTTTCATTCACCTCCTAGAATACTTCAGCCTATAACTACTGCAGCAATTGCTGAAAAACATTTAAAAAATTTGCCCAACGACAGAGGCCTTTTTTGTATTCATTTGTGAATGCACAGCGGCCCATGAGAGGGCCCGGCATACACTGAATACTTGGTTTATGTGTTAAACACATCAACTAAGAACAATTCCCTCAGCCCCAGGTTTTAGCGATTGTTATTTCCTCTGCATGAACTCTTCCAGATACAACACGCTCATTCTCACATGTATTGCTCCTTCTCTTTCTCCATCATATCTCCCGAGTTTCAATTCTTCCTTGACAATCTTCCTATCTCCTTTTCCTGGGTCATATTTTTCTCCTGACTTATTGTCCTTAGTAGCTTTCTCTGCCAAGAGGATGTGAGCTCCAGGATGGCAGGGATGCTGTCTGTATTGTTCCCGGGGCCTGGAAAGCGTGCGGCACATAGTAGGCCTCACTACTCCTGGATGGATGCATGCATGGTTTTCCTGTTATTATTACCGCCACATTCTAGCTGCACCAAAAAATTAAGACTGGAGCTATTAAGTCAATAAGGCAGAAATAGATAAAATCAGCCAACCATGGTAACATACGACTGTAATCCAGGCATTTGGAAGGCTGAGGTGAGAGGGTGGCAAACTCAAGGCCAGCCTGGGCTCTACGTCAAGTCTCCACCTCAGAAACAAACTCCATAGGAATCCTTACCCTTGACTTTTGTTAGTTTTTCTCCAGAGACTCTGGAGGCTTGGGAATTTCTCACCTAATGGATAATTTCTTTTTCTGTTTGTTGATAACTAATAAGAAGCAAACAATCCATGCCGAGTTAAAGAATAAGGACGTGCAAGTAACAGCAAACCCTTTCCTGGTCCTGGTTTGGTTTTATTATCTTGGCAAGGAGTGAACGCAGGATGTAAGCATGGTAGGCAAGTACTCTACCACTGAGCTGCATTCCTAGCTCTAGCATATCTTTCCGGAATGTGTAGTGACAGAAGTGCCCAGTGAGAGGTGGAATAGGGCTTGGGACAAGGAAGGTGATGTGGAGGGATGGAAATCTTCTACGGCATAGTTTGCTACAAGCCCATCTATCAGTGTCTTAAAACCTTAGCACAAGCTGGGCGTAGTGGCGCATGACTTTAATCCCCAGCACTAGGGAGGCAGAGGTAGGAGGAGGACTGCCGTTAGTTCAAGGCCACCCTGAGACTACATGGTGAATGCCAGGTCAGCCTGGGCTAGAATGAGACCCTACCTTGAAAAACCAACCAACCAAACAAACAAACAAAAAACACCTTTGCACAACAGCCCATTTAGAACAACTTATGAAGGCTCATTATATCTCAGAAATATTCACATGGAGAATCCTCTTTGTTGGGTGGTTCACATTCATTATTAGGAGGGTCCATGTGATCTGTAGCTAATGAAATGGACATGCTCAAAGCTTATGAATGATACATTAAAAGTTAACTAGACTCTTTTCAAATTGGCTTCCTTTGAGTAGGAAGATGAAGGGTGGGCGGAGAGCTCAGTGCGGGAAGTGGGCAGGCCCCTGAGACTGTTTTGTGTGAGCAGAAGCCCATCCCATTAGACTCTGTGCTCATCCATGAGTTGGGCATCCTTACCTCTGCAGTCCTCAGTCTTATAGTCATAGTAAGTTCCATCCGGGCACTCATTCAAACACAGCCCATCATAGAGAACCATGGCACCATCGGCACAGGTCTCACAGTCATCTGCCTTGGGGCCGTTGCACTCCAAACAGTTTTCATGGCAGGGCACACAATGGTGCAAGTCTGGATAGAAGTGCTCGGGACAGGACTCGTGGCACATGTCATTGTGCAGGAAGAAGTCAGGCATGCATTCTGGGAAAAGGATGAGACAGGAGGTTATCCACAGGGGTGGTGAGAGGCACTCATTGGTCTTGTTTCTTGCCTGTTTCTCAGCATTTTGGATCGTTTGACTTGGCTCTACATTTGCTTGTCTTGATTTGCCAGCACATGTCTCAGTGTCTCCTAAGCCCTGCCTTGGGAGGGAGTAGCCTCATGTGGCCTGGTTACATGATCTGTCGTTGTGTGGTTTTTGAGAAATGGTCTGTTCCTCTCAGGTGCCAAAAGTCTCAGTGCTGTGGGAGGGAGTGATGGCAGAGGTTGACTGTAGAGTTTGGAGAGCATGAGCAGATATTTAAAACTCAGTCAAACACCCCAAGCTTAATTTCTTACAGAAGATAGTGTAGGAACTTCTGGATTAGTCAATTTTTCATTCATTGATTGAGTAAAGAACACGAAGAATGCATTTTAAGTTTATTTTGAGTTCCTTTTTATATTTGAGAAGGGATCCCAGAAAACACTGTAGATCATACCAAGGAATCCTTTGGATAGGAAAGCACCAGGAAATCAAATCTGACTTATTTTGGAGAGGAAATTGATGCCTTTCTTGGGAAATAATTCCAGAGAATTTTTCTCTTGTTCATAGCCTTACCACTATTCTTAAAGTTGCTTGCACTTTTCTTTCTTACCTTTTTAACTATATTTTCCTAATCACTTCTGTGTTTTTCGTTTTGACAGAAATTTGCTATGTAGTCCAGGCTGGCCTTAGATTTTTGTTTCTCCTGCCTCAGAGTCCAGGGTGTTGGGATTGCAGGTGTACACCACCGTATTTGTTTGTTTTGCAATTTAATATCATACTCTGAACTCAAGGAATGGGGACTTTGAGTTCTTACCCCTATCCCTAGTGCCTAGGGTAGTGCCATATGTGACTGAAGTTTCCAGAAAAAGACCATACCTGTATTGAAGATTCTATAATGAGACACAATTTGTAGAGAGCTGGAGTGTTACAGATCCAGAACTCACTATCTTGTACTATCTTCAGGCTCTTAATAGGCATTCATTGCCAACTTGTGTGTCTGTCCTAACATCCTTGTGACGACCAGAGAAGTTGTTTTGGAATGTATTAATAGAACCTCCACCAACACAAAAGCTAAGTGTGCCATCATCAGATAGCACCTACAATCAATAACAGACTTTCTTGCTTTGACATGCACCACCTGCCTACAGTTTCCACTAACACATTTGAAAAATACCTTGATTTATGACTTTCTTTTATTCACATAACATTTAGAACATGGTATTTGGGGGAACCTAAGCCTGTGTTTATGGAACATGGCCACTCATATTTATTGCTCCAGAATAACCATCTCTTATTCCCTTTGAGTTGAGAGTTGTGTTTCGAGCCAACATATAGGTTTGCGTGTGCGTGTGCATGTATCTGTGAAAGAACATGTTTGTCTTAGCTTACAGAATCCATAAGGGAACAAGGGCATCTCGACCTTAATTTCCTTAGTGAGAAGCAGGGAGATACATAAATTTCAGTAAAGGTGGAAAGAATGGTTTTCCCAGGTAATGGCCCTCAGCTGAGTGGCTCATCGGGCCCAGCTCCCCCATTGGATTGCTCCCAGGTACCTTTGCATGTTTTCTCATGGATGCAGTCCTGACACATCTCTGGGCAAGGCCTGCATACCCCCTCCACAGCCACATGCCTTTCGGGGCAGGTTTCCCAGCACACTCCCTGATCCAGGGCGAAGCCTTCTTCACAGGAGTAACAGTTGGTGGAATTTCCTCCGCATGTTTTGCAAGGAGAGCTGCACTGTTCACAGACACCATCTTTTGCATAGAAGCCCCTGTGGAGGGAGGGGAGAGTGCAGTTGCAGAAGCTGACCTACTAGGTGTGACGTCATTCACCCTGTGACAAGATATTCAGACTAAAAGGACCGTGCCGCTGCTCTTGCCTCCCAAATAAATCCACACCATCCACTGAGGAAAGGCTGAGAAAAGACTCTCTAGAAAAATAAAATTAAGGATAAAAGGGATGGACATTCTTGGCAATTACTGTTAATTTCATATAACTTAGCTATTTTCCGATTTCCAATATTATCTCTTAATTGTCTTTCCTTTTCTGCTCTACAAAAGGAAATACCTCAATTTAATATAATATTAGTTTAAAAATATTTAATACATTTAAAAATATTCAAAAAAAGTTCACAAGAGCCAGGCATGGTGGTGCATGCATTTAATTCCGACACTTGGGAAGCAGAGGTAGGAGGATCGATGTCCGTTTGAGGCCAGCCTGGGACTACAGAGTGAGTTCCAGGTCAAGGAAGGAATGGGGACTTTGAGTTTTACCCATATCTCTAGTGCCCAGGGTAGTGCCATATGTGACTGAAGTTTCCAGAAAAAGACCATACCTGTGTTGAAGATTCTACAATGAAACACAATCTGTGATCGTAGAGATCTGGAATGTTAGAGATCCAGAACCCACTACTGTAGTTTCTTCAGCCTCTTAATAGGCATTCTGAGCTAATGTGAGATCCTGCCTTGAAATCCCACCCACCCAACAAAGCTCAAAAGGATTAATGTCTTGTATAATCGCAACCTCACCTGAGTGTAATGGCACATGCCTCTAATCCCAGCACTCAGAAGCTGAGGCAGGAGGATCAGGAGTTCAAGGGCATCCTCAGCTACATAGAGAGTTGAGGCCAGTTTGGGCTACATGAGACCCTGTCTTAAAAAAAAAAAGAAATTTGAATCTAATTTTCTTTTGGATGCTCTCAGCCAACCTCTGGTGGTTTCTTTCATGTGTCCATGTATAAACACACACAGAATTCAAAGTGAACATGGTCTGGGTACTTGTCACAGGAGTCTGTGTGACCGACTTTCTTCCAGAACCTGCTGTCTGCATATACAGGATTTATGAATGGAGGAACCCTCACATTCTAGAGATGACTCTCTGGTGTGTGAACATAGTAACTGTGACGCTAGACCCTGAGCCACGCTTGCGCACCCCTCCACATCCACGTGCACCTCGGGCCATGACCTCCTTCACAAGAGCGGTGGTTCGGGCACGTGGGAGGTGATGTCTCTGTGAAACGAGGAGTGGAAGCAGGAGAATCAGCAACCATTGGAGAGAAAAAGGAATGGTGGACACCTAGCTCCATGGCTATGAGAACCCTTTGTCACTCAGCATTGCCACCATGGAAACTGCATGGCTCAGAACACTCCATTCTCACCTACATGTAGGGTGGCGGGTCCAGGCTTGACTGGGCAGGTGGACTCCAAGCCACACACTTGACCAGGTGTCACATCCCATACTTCTGGGCACAGGGGACCACCGAGGCAAGACAGGGAAGGGCAAGTTCTACTAGGCACCTTTTAAGTCTCAGCCTCTCTTCTACTGTTCCCATGGGCCAGAGTGAGTAGACAATATGGGTGATGCCCAGAGACCCTCAGCACAGTCCAGCTGGTTGCCTCTAACAAGGGATGCCGCGCTATTGTTAGTCATAAGGCATTGAGAACAGGAGGGATGAAGGGACGCAGAGAATACTCAATCCCTCAGAGCTCTCTTTAATCCCTAGACTAGGGGTGACCCCTCAAACAGCATGTTTCATCCCTATGACTAGGGGTACTCTCTCAAAGAGTATGTTTACTTGATGTTTTAATACTTAATTCAGTACTTATAGTATTCTTCACTCACTATTATTTTATTCATTCAGTAAATACACATGTATTGAATGTGTGAGAAATAAGATAGGTGTGAATAAATGTCACATTTGAAATGTGCTTTTAAGAAAGAAAAGTGAGAAGAAAATCAGTTTAGGTAGAAGAGGAGGAACTAAATAGTATCCAGAAAAAAGTGAAGATCACGTTTCCTCACACCCATGTTAAACAATATTGTGCTTTTGAACATGACAGAGAGCAAGCATTTAGCTGCTGTGTCCAACCAAGTCTCTCTTAGACATGTATGAAAACTACACAATAAAACTCATTATTCTTTACAATTATCATGCACTAATAAAAATTGATTTGACATTTAAGAAGTGAAATTGACAATACATTGGATAGAAACGACTATATGCTCACTTCAAATTTGACTGGATTTGAATATTTCAAAATTAAAGAAAGACAGTATACTCTCAATTCTATTGCATCTTTAACTTGAGTGGACTTGAGCAACTGTGGATTTTGGTATCAATGGTGATGGGGGGGGGATCCTGGAACCAGTCCACTGTGGACACTGAACAGCAGCAATTCTAGTACAGAAACTAAAGGGAAATAGGATTTAAAAAATTCTTCAGATTCTTGCTCTGATTGGATCTGAGGAGGGTGGATGAAGTGCTGAAATGAAAGGCATGGATTCAGGCAACAAGAAAAAGAGAAACCTGTCAAAATGCCATTAACTTAGGAAGTGGGTGGTTGAAACTGGGGAGGCAGCAGAGCCAATAGGTTTTTGTTGTTGTTTTATGCTTCATTTTTCAGAACACTTTTAGGTTCATGCAAAGTCGATGAAAGGAAGGAACAGAGATGTCCCACATGCCCTCTGCCCGGCACATGCCCAAGCTCCTCCATTTTCAGCATGCTCCCTGCAGTGATACACTTGTTACAATTGCTCAGCCCACACTGTATCACCTAGAGTCACCATGTGCACTAGCGCGCACTCTTGAACAGAAGTATAATGAAGGTACCCACTGTGTCCCCTGGAGGCTGCCTAGCAACCATGGATCTTACATTATTTTCAGTTTTGTCTTTTCCAGTGGCAGAGTTTGAGTCATACAGTAACCTTTTCACACTGGTTTCTTGAACTTAGTAATAAGTTGAACTTAGTAATAAGGCTTGATAGATCATATTTATTTATTTATTTGCAAGGACAAAGAGGGAGAAAGAACTGTCACACCAGGGCCTCTACCTTTAGCCACTGCAAACAAACTCTAGATGCATGTGCCACTTTGTGCATCTGGCTTTACATGGGTACTAGGGAATCAAAGCCAGCAAAGTCCTTTGGACTTTGAGATTTATTAACCCCTCTCCAGCCCTTCACTTTTTCTTAGTGGTGAATAACAGTCCACTGATGGAGGGAGGTCATTCTCACATAAGCCAACCCAAATCCAGCGTAAACAGTAAGAGGAAGCATAAACTTAACCATCAGAAGTCGCCAAGGAACCTGTGACTTGGAACGTCCCACTTCAATCAATCAAACATGTTCTCTTTGTATTGCTTCTGAGAACACCTTGTAAGACTCCTTATGCCTCAGGGGAGCAGACTGGTGCTATCCAACTCATGTATCTTTTATCTTTTTAAAAACATTTTATTTATTTATAAATATATTTATTAAATATAAATATAAATATAAATATAGATAGATAGATAGAGAGAAAGAATGGGCATGCCAGGGTCTTTAGCTGCTGCAAATAAACTCCAGATACATGCTCCATTTTGTGCATTTGGCTTTATGTGGCTACTTGAAAATAGAAATTGGGTTGTTAGGCTCTGAGGGAAGTGGCTAAGCCATCTCTCCAGCCCAGTCTCAATTTAGTTATTAACACTGGACACCACACTGTCTCCCAAAGGCCATGTGTAAAGGGCGTGTTTGACAGGGTGGCACTATGAGAGGTGGCAGAATCATTACGAGGTGGGCCTAGTAGGAGATGCTGAGGTCCCTGGAGATGGGCTTTCACAGGGAATGGTAGAAATCCAGTCTTAGCTTTCTCATTTTATCACCAGAGAAAAAGGTCACTCCTCAACACATGTTGCCACAGCCTCAGAGCATTGAGGCCAATGATTACGGGGTGAAATTTCTGAAGAAATGAGCCAAGATACACTCTTCATCTTTACAAGGTGATTACCTCAGCTGGTTTTTATAGTGAAGGCAAGCTAACACACCCACTGAAGGTCATTTTGGTTGTTTCTAACCTTTGATAATTATGAATGAAGTTGCTGTGATCATTCGTACATGCGGCTTTTTGTGTGGACGTAAGCTTTCGAGAGGCCTTGATTTGTGCTGTTTTACAGAGAGCCACTTTGCTGAGAAAGTATTCTCCAGAGATCTGCCGAGTTATAAATATGACTGGCATTTACAAAGCAAAAAATATCAATGGTTTGTTTTATTACTGCTTCTATTTAAGAAGATAAATATTTTAACAAGGAATGGGCAGCTAGGTAAGGTGGCTCATACCTCTGATCCTAGCTTTTGGAAGGCTGAGGCAGGAGATTTATGAGTTTGATGCCAACCTGGGCTAG
This sequence comes from Zapus hudsonius, assembly GCA_004024765.1. NCBI lineage: Eukaryota > Metazoa > Chordata > Mammalia > Rodentia > Dipodidae > Zapus > Zapus hudsonius. Next base: position 11,443 of record PVHP010005750.1, read on the forward strand.
CTAAATAGTCTCAAAAAGAAAAAAAAGGCTAGGCTGTGTGTGCTACACTGATATGTTCAAAGTATTAAGTACATGTTATGTAAAAGCTGCATGGCTTTTGGCTTTGTGCAGAATAGTGATAGCCAGGGTTTAATGAAAGACACGTTTTCATCCACTAGAGATTCAAATTGTTCATATATGGTGACTTTTGAATGCACCTTAACCTTCTTGGTTGCCTATTTTTTTTTTCCCAAGACAAGATCTCACTATGTAGCCTAAGCTGGCCTCAGACTCTGTGATCCTTCTGTCTCACCTCCTGAGATTGTTTTGCTGCCTGTAAACAATTATAACAACACTATATGTTACTACTAAAACTTTTCATTCATGAACATTCATTATATTTGAAAAAATGCCAAAAGAATGAATATGGGTTCTCCCAGGCCTCTAGCTGCTGCAAACAAACTCCTGACGCATGCGCCACTCCATGCATCTGGCTTTACGTGGGTATGGAGAATCAAACCCCAGTCATCAGGCTTCAGGCAAGTCATCTCTCCAGCCCTATACAATGGAGTTCTATTCATCAGAAAAGAAAAATGAAATTGGCAGGGAAATGGACAGATCTGGAAAGGATTATACTAAGTGAGGTAACCCAGGCCCAGAAAGCCAAGCACTGCATGTGCTCTCTCATATGTGGATCCTAGCTACAAATGTTTAGATTTGTATGGAGTTGGAGTCAAAGTTAGTAGTAGAGGCCAGTAAGCTAGAAAGGGGCTGTAAGGGAAGGAGGAGATGGGAGACTTAAGGGGGAGGGTACTGTATATGAATGAGTAGATGAACTGATTACGGGAGGTGCAATGGCCTAAGTGGTCTCAGGATAAGGGATTGAGTAAAGGAAGGGTGGGAGGAGGGTTAATTAATATTTAAGAGGTTATAAATACACCATATGGAAACCTACTTCTTTGGATAATGGCACAGAAGCCATAGATTGTTATTAGAGAAACTTCAGTGCCAGGGATGGGATACCTTCCAGTGAGTTGTTGGCCAGGGAGGTCCCTGAGGCCCCAAAACATTACAGGCCATTGCCAAGGCTCTTGGTTGCCCATTAGAACTAGATGGTAAGACCCTAGTGCTGAAGACTCTACATTGGTCTGCAGGTCACTGAGAAATCAAGATGGAGCTGAGCTGGAAGCCTCCTCCCTCTTAAGCAGATTACAGAAAGTTGGAAAAAGCTATGGCTGCCTGCAGCCCTATGGGAGAGAGGAGTCATCAACCATGATAAGCAGCTGTGAACCTTGCAAGCCTTGAGATTAACCAGCCAGGCTAAATGTGCCAACTGGTACAATAGTGGCATATATGTTATGGGGAAAATTAACATCGCTCTAATGGAAATGGAGGTCCACTCCACAGGAGGGAATACATGACTGGTACTGAAGACCAAGTCAAAAGACTATGGCAGGGAAGGTCGTGAACCCTAGGGGAGTAATGTCTGCTGTTGTTTGGTTAAATACACATATTATGCCCACCAAACTGCCCTGTAAGCACTTTTAAAAATGTGTATATCCATATATTAATACCACTCTCACTTTTGGTTAGAGAAGCTTCTATTTTCAGATGGCAGTGACCCCTGGGATGACTCAAAAGTCACCATGATGCTGAGAAATGATAGTGGAGTGTTCAGCACTGAGACATCTAGATCACACCTTCCAAGGCTCAGGGACCATTGCAGAAGAGGTGATGGAAAGAATGTGAGAAGCCAAGGAGGGGTAGAACTGCTTACAATGCAAGCTTCCAAACACAAAATGGTCTTGATATTCATGAACTCCCAGTGCCTGACAGTACCTACACAAGACCTCCATAACAGGAGAAAAAGATGACATCAAAATAAAAGAGAGACTGTTTGAGAAGAGGAGGGGATTTGATGGAGGGTGGATTTGACAGAAGTGAAAGTGAGGGTGTGGAGGAAATTATCATGGTTTATTGTCTATAATTATGGAAGCTGTCAATAAAAAGTGTTTTAAAACATCTGATTGCTGGAGCCAGAGAGATGGCTCAGTGGCTAAAGTGCTTGTTTGTAAAGCCTGATGACCCAGGTTTGATTCCCCAGCACCCACATGAAGCCAGATGCACGAAGTGGCACATGTTATCTGGAGAGCATTTACAGCAGCAGGGGACCCTGGGCATGGCCGCCCCACCTCTCTCCTAACTCTGACTAACTAACTAATTTTTTTGAAAACAGAAAAATAATCTTATTGCTTGGGTCTGGGGAGATTACACAGTGGAAAAAGGTATTGCTTGCAAAGCCTGCTGGCCTAGGTCTAATTACCCAGCACCCATGTAAAACTAGATCCCAAAAAAATTTCCACTGGCATTTGTTTGCAGCAGCAAGAGACCCACCCTGACAACACACACACACACAGACACACAGACACACACACACACACACACACACACACACACACACACACAAATAAATAAATGGAAAAAATTTGCTGTTCTAGAATATATAAGAACAAAGAGAGCAGTTGCTCAGAGTAGCAGAAAAGCCTCTCAAAGTAAGCTTCTATGCTGCACAGACTCCATCCTCTCTGTTTTTATGGCCACTACAAAGATGGTGGTGCACACATGTACTCCAGCTCCCATGACAGCTGAGGTGAGAGGATCTCTTGAGTTCAGGAGTTTGAGACCAGCCTAGGCAACATAGTGAGACACTTGTCTCTTGAGAATCAGCCAAGGGGCTAGAGAGATAGTTAACTTGCCACGCAGCCATTCCTGTATTAGGTTGGCTGCCAGGGGGTGGTATCACAGTGCTCTTGTTCCAGTAACCCTTAACAGCAGCCTAATGGTGTGTCACAATGCCTACGTCATTTACGTCACACCATCTCACCGCATAGCCATTGTATCATGTCATGTCACCCTAAGAAGAGAGGTGAGTACAAACACATGTTATGAGAGCACATTCATGTAACTTGCTGTGGCATATTACTATGATATCAATATCTTATTATTTATCTTTTACTACACCTAATTTATAATTCTAACTTTATCATCAGGTACCCTCAGAGGATCCTTGGATTGCATGCCCCAAAGATAAGGAGTGTGTGATAATATTTTCATTCTCCTTGGCATAACGTGGTTTAGACAGGCATAAGTGATACTTTTGGCTAATGCTAATAGGAAGGGAAGTCAAAGGATGCTTTCTGGCTTTCATAAAAACCAGAGATAAGCCAGAATAATCATTTCCTTTCTGCTTCTGGTTGTGGCTGTGTGGGGTGGTCTTCACAGCTGAGCCAGGCAAAGTGAGCTCAGGAGAAGCTGGCCACAAGCTAAGGAAAGTTCAAGAACAAAATGGAACGACCCTGGGATTCTGATGACCTTATGGCCACTGAAGGTTTCAACACTGGGCTTCCTGACTTTGTTATGAGAGATAATCAGCCTTTTGCCTGGCATTTTGTTACATCTGCTGAACATTTGCAGGTGTGCCTTCCATTCACCCTTCTCTTCTCTCTTAGGTAAATCCTCAAGGTGGGATGGTTGGTAGGAAGACCAAAGCAATTATAAACTAGGGGACTGAGAAAACTGTGGGATTCAGTAAACCAGTGGTGAGTATGGTCTATTATTGATAATTAACAACTCACCTGCTTTAAAATTAGAAGACATTCTCACCACAACCATGCTTTTGTGGTGGAGAGAAAAAACTACAATGCTTGATTATTCGTGAGAGGAGGAGAGAACAGGTACGCACCACATAACGACAGAAATCACATAGGCCAGTATGCATTATAGGCTTGGTGTGTGGTGAGCTATACGACCTGGGCTTGCCTAAGAATGCATCATGCGCACGATGATGAAATCGCCTGACCTTGGCTTTCTAAGCACATCTCCCATTGTTACACAAAGCAAGGCGTAAGACTATTTTCATAAAAGTAAACACGATGCACAGAAAATTCACTCATAGGGAGAGAAGGCATGTGGCCTTATTTAAGTTTTAGCTACTGAGGTCCACGGTGACATGAGAGTGCCAACAAAGGATATCTATGTGGGTGCAACCATGAAGGGAGGGAGAGAGACAGAGGACAGGTGTCTTGATGGGTAAGGAAAGGTGGAGAATGGACAGGAGTGGAAGGGAAGGTTGGGGGGGGGGGAAGGAAGACACTTACTCGGGGCACCGGGAGTAGCACCTGCCTGCGTGCAGGAACAGAGCACGCTCAGGCTGGCTCAGGCACTTTCTGCACTGGTTGGCTCCAGAGCAGGAGACACAGTCCTCTGAGCAGTTCTCACAGCTGCCACTCCTGACAGAGGGCCAGGTGCCTTGGGGACAGGAGGAAACACAGGTCTGCAACATTAGGAACGAACCTAGAAATCAAGAAAGAGCAAAACAGCCATCAAGGTCTGTCCTACGGCACCCACACACACTCTTAGAGAACTGGCCCACGGTAGCTTCTAGAACCTTCTCAAAGCCCGGGTATCTGTAACACTTATTTTATGCTTCTAAACTATTGATGACTATTTATTAGTGATGCTCAATCCTCCAACATGAGCTCAATCTTTGGAAAGAAAATTGACAAGTTTTTTTTTCCACCATTTCTTTTACTCTGATGGAAACTGATCACCATGGGTTTCCCTTGTCCATCTGCCAAGTCCTGTCTCCTGGTGTGAGCAGCTCCACAGTCTCCCCTCCTGCTTCCATGCCTGGTCGGTGATGTCATTAATAGGGCAGCAAGTTCTCCAGCCACCTTCCCCTCTAATAGACAGTCCATCTTCTACTCATGTTTGATTGAGAAAAGTAGGTATTGTTATCAAGTTTTTATATGTTTATTTGCAAGGGGGGAGAGAGAGAGAGAGAGAATGAGCATCCCAGGACCTCAAGCCACTTCCAGATATATCCACCACTATTTATTTATAATCAGAGAGGGAGAAAGGGACAGAGAGTGATAGAGAATGAATGGACAAGTGAGGGACTCTTGTCATTGCAAATGAACTCCAGACTCCTTCACACTTTGTGCATCTGGCTTCACGTGGGTACTGGGGAGTCAAATCCAGGCCAGCGGCTTTACAAGAAAGCCATCTCTCCAGCCAACACAGTGTTTTTATCCTCACTCACACCCGCTATCTTTTCTTTTGTTTTAAGTAGTTCATTTTCAAAGAACAAAGGATTCTGTAAAAATATACTCATTCTGTGGCCAAGTCAAACTATAACTTCATCATGCTTTGGGAAAAAAAGAAACATTTCCTTGTTCCTGAAAACTCGGTTTTTATTATCGCTCAATATTTGTGTCCTCGAGTTTTTCCACAGTAGCTTCTGTGATGGGAGCACGTAATGAGACTAGATTAACTTTCCATAAACCTCTGCACACAAAGCTACCGACATACAGGAATGACACTGTCACAGTGAACTGGCTGGTCCACTGCCACATCCTTCCCCCACACCAACACTGACCTTTAGGACATGAAGTGCAGAGAGTTTCAGATCCATTGCAGGTTTTACAAGAAGAATGACAAGGCTGGTCTTGTCTTAACACATCTGTATGGGTAAAAAATAAGTCAGACTTGGCCTTTAAGAGAGGTCCTAATTATCCCACATTGAGCACAATGGATCCTACTGAGAAGAGCCCTCAGAAAAATGGAGACTGGGGTGGGGTGGGGGAGGGGATGCAAGACTGTAACCTATGTTATACACACACATATAAAAAAATGAGAATATAGTGTTATAGGACTGGAAAAGACCTCATGTGTAACCTCAGCTCTTTTTCTGCCCCTAGTTGAATCCTTTTGATTTTACATTAGCTATTTTTTTCAACTGCATATTGCTATTAGGTCGACCTTATTCCTTTAGTTTTCATTTATTCTTTCACTGGAATGACATTCTTTGTAGCCTTCAAGGACTGAGAATGTGGTGTCTTACTGGATAGTTGTAAATACTATAGGGATATTTGAACTTATAAATTATACTGCCTTCACGTGTTCAAGATGTGTGTGTGTGTGAGTGTGTCTGTGTGTCCGTGTTTGCACTCACTAGTGAGGCTGCAAGCCAAGACTATCACTTCCTCTCCCTGGAGTCTTGGATAAGCACTTCCTTTGCTCCAGCATGATAACTGAGCATTCATTGTGTCTCTATTCAAACCAGATTTCTTTAATGGTCAATGTTTGAGTCCTTGTGTCCTACAGAGCAATCTCTGTAGACTGCTAAGTAAATTTATCTCACTTTAAGTTTGTCCCCAAACATTGTTAAACATCAAAATAATTAACCCCCCCCCATGGGCTTTCTGGTTGTTCATGTTTTCAGTGGGCCTTTCAGGTGAATGCAGTGCTAACTTCAAAAACATTAGACAGGCCCTCTTCCCCATCCCCCTGCTTCCAACAGCACTCGATGGCAGATGTTTTCAGAAAACAGTCTCATGGGACAATTCAGGCACACAGAGCAGTCTCATGGACAGCACCCAATCGAGCCATATTGAGATCCCCACTAATGAAGGAAGCAGCCTGCCTTCTACAGGTGGTACTTAGAAAAAGAGGGTGTAGCTCAGACCCAGTGATCCAAATGCTAGGGTCCTCCACTGTCAATACCTTCTATCACCCCTTCTTCTCTGCTCTTTCCCTCTTTTTCACTCCCCTCTTCTTTTCCTAGGAGTTAGTCTGGCATAGATGGCTCCCTACTCACACACCTGCCTTTAGAGCCCAGTTGTGTGGCATAAAGTGACCATGGATACAAGAATTAAACTCTGAGTCCCACTTTCCATGTCTCTAAAATGAGAGAAAATGGCTTTTTCCTTGTTGGATTGTTGTGAGACAACATGTGTCAAGTACTTCAGACAGTGGCTTAGAAATGGTAACTCCATCTGCATCCTCTCCTCTCTCCCAGTCGTCACTCCCCTGACCCATTTCTGAGACCTTGTTCATTTCCCATTCCTTTTCTGCTTGTTCCACATGGAGGCAGATACCAGGAGACCAAGCTTGGACTCTGTGATTTCACCTATTGTTATAAAGGTGTGAGCCCTGCTCTACAGGAAACTAGGGTGGAACACAGATAGGGTTAGATGTAAGATGTTGGCATACATGTACACAAACATGTATAGTACATGTACAGTAGCATACATATATTATCATGCACATATACATATGTATAAATGATTAAATTACCCAGGTTGCCATGTTAGATATGAATTACTTTTTTCCTAGTTTGGAGAGAAGAGTTTGTCCTAGCTTTCCAGTATGTGATTAAAGCTGATGGTTGACTGATGGGTCCCTATAAGAGCCTGTGCAGAGCCTGGTGAGCACAAGTGTCACACGGCTGGTCTACATGCCTCCCAGCATGCCTGATTCTGTTCCTGGGCCTTTCTCAGCTGGTGACAGCACCTGGGCATGAGAAGCAGCAGAATGCCATAGCACGCTGAGATCTGAGCCATGAGGCTCCAGGAGGGGCAGACAGAGAGCTGGGACCAGCTGGGTCTGGGCCACACTGCCTGGCCTCACATGCTCTCCTGATAGAAAGTATCTAGCCTACAGGCACATGAGTTTATTTCTTCACTCTTTTGTAGAACTTAATAGGTAAACATAGGTAATTGTATAGATTTAGCCTTCTGGCAATTTGCTATTTTACTGCATATGCTTGGGATAGGATTATGCAATGTCCTCACAGATCCAGCAGAGGAGGCTCTATGCAAGCATATCACGGCAATTACGCAGTCACCTCCTCCCTAGCTCATCTTGCTGGGTGCAGGGGTGGTGCAAGTCTTTAATCCCAGCACTCAGGAGGCCAAGGTAAGAGTGAGTTGGATGGCAGTTTGAGCTACCTAGTGACTTTCAGGTCAGCTAGGGCTAGAGTGAGATCCTGCTTAAAAAAAAAAAAAGAAAAGAAAAAGAAAAACAAAACAAAACAAAATCAAAAAAAGATAGTGATGTAATCTCAACAAATAATTTTGACTTTGTTCTTACTTCCCACTTTTTTTCACTCCAAAAATTCTAGATTTGATAGAATTAATAAAATAATAAAAAAGAAGAAAAAGGTAATGCTAAGATATGTAGGAGATGTCTTCAACCAGGAAAGGAATATCCAAGTGAGTATGGCTAAACCATATAAAGCCATTTTATTTTATTTTATTAAATAATTAATGGTCAGATAGTATAGACAGACATATTCTGAAAAAATCTTCTCCTAATCCCCTTCTATGTCCCTTTGAATACAAACTAGATTTATAAACTCTATTCAGTTTATCTCTTTGCCCTTAAATTTTTTTTTTCCAAAAGAGGATCTTACTACATAGCTGACTAGCCTTGAACTCATGACCCTTCTGCCTCAGCCTTTATGCTTGGCTTGTCTTTCTTTTTAAAAACTCATCATGGGCAGGAGAGATGGCTTAGCAGTTAAAGTGCTTGAATGCAAAACCTACTGGCCCAATTTCAAGTCCCCAGTACCCACATAAAGCCAGATGCACAACATGGCACATGCATCTCAAGTTCATTGGCAGCGGCTAAAGGCCTTAGCGTGCCCATTCTGTCTGTCTGTCTCTCTCCTCGCTCCCTCTCTCTCTCTCTGCTTGTGAATAAATAAAAAAATAATTTAAAAACTCATTATAGTTTGGGTAGTATACTTTGTCAGTACATGAGCAACCTCGTCATTCTCTTGAGAGTTCCACTCTATGGGTGTGTCTTACTTTATTTTGGTCTTTCACTGGTAGTCATTTAGTGTTTCATACCACCTCTCAGTGACAGGGAAAGCAAAAATGGCTTCTTTAGCCATCTGTAAGCATCGAGCCTATATATATATTTAATGCTGGCAATTGAACCTCCGGCTTTCTGGTCACTGGGCAAGTACTTTACTACTGAGCTTCAGTTCCAACTTAAGCTCCTAGCGGCTCTTTCTGAAGCCTTCCCAGACTGCACGCATAGGACAGAAATCTCCACTGCTGAGTTTCCCCATGGAGTCCCCTAGTGCCTCCTGGTCCTTCCCAATCCTTTCTTTCTTGCAATGCTGGCCCCTGGCCCCGACCAACAGCGGACACCTCCCTAGTCCTGTTACCTCGTTTCATCTGAACCTTCCACCTTCGGCGTTCCTGCAGCGGGCTCTTCACCAAAGACGTGGATACAGCTTCTTTTTTATTAAAAAAAAAAGTTGTTTTTTTTTTTAATGAAAAAGGAGAAAAATCTTTACCTATAATCCCACCACCTAGAACTATCTGCTGTGTCTACTTGGGCACACAGACTTCCTGTGTTGGTGTGTGACGTGTGGGTACACAGACATGTAGTTGTGGGGTCATTTACACCTTCTTTACGTGTGGCACTGAGCATCCTAAGGGTTCATTATTTGCCTTCCCTCTGGGACTCCTCTTTCCAGACAAGTTTTATTCTTTAGAAGGTCTCCACCCATTGCAAGTTGTTTCCCTCGATGAGCTAGGGAATGCTGCTTTGAAAGGAACTAAATAGCAGGTGTAACACCTGCCTCAGCTCAGAGGATGAGGGAAGATGAGTAACTCATAATGCTCCAAAGATGTCAGCGGATGCTCTTGGTTTTCAGAGCGACTGTGTGAAGTAGCTTCGTGCTCTCATGTTATAGACGAGGAAGCTGAGGCTCAGAGAGGATGAGCAACTTGCACAAGGTCATGTTGTTAGTCAACATCAGAACCAGGCTTTCTGTCTGTAGAATTACTAGTCTTCTTAGTAGCACTACTATCTTGCAGTGCTGAGGATCTAACCCAGGGTCTTGCTACCATTGAACCATACCCCTAGTTCCTAGGACTACCTAACTCTAAAGCCCACTTTAACGAGAGAGAATTTCCAGCAATGAATTCAGATTTTAAAGTACTTTGAGAGAGGTCAAAGCAGTGGCATGTTGGCATAACAGCTATTTAGGAAACAATAGCCTTGATTTCTAGTGTTGCCAATTTCTGTAGTTAAATACTTCCCTCACAGTTAATTTTAAGTTGACAATGAGTTAACTGTCCACTTACAAAGTTCCTGGATGTTCAACAACCAGTATAGGCCCATACGAGTGGTTCTATGGACCATTGCCCCAAAAGTTTTATTATCTACCAGTGGCTTGTGGTTCCTGCCTTCCACATTCTGATTGGGGAACTAAAGGTGGTACCCTCTTTTCTAAGTTAAATATATACACAGATGCTTTAAGTCCTTCTGGAAAATTTGGGTTTCTGCCAAAGGAAGGGTAGGACTTCTCACAACACAAACTTCCAGACACAAAAGGGCCTTGATATTCATGACCTCGAAGTACCTGATAATACCTCCACATAATGGGAGGAAAAGATGATGACACCGAAACAGAGACTAATTGAGAGGAGGAAGAAGTATGGGGGAGGGAAGGGGGAGAGGGAATCATAATGGTTTATGGTCTATCATTATGGAAGCTCTTAATAAAAAATAAAAAAGTTTAAAAAAAGTAGAAGTGAAAAATAAGGGAAGGAAGAGGATAAACTTTGAAATAAAAGAAACTTATGTGCTCCATGAAAAAAAAATTGTCTTTCTTTGTCGTCTTTAGAGTCTTCTACCGTTCAGTTACTATTACACATCTCCCCACAATTGAGGTTCACGTCCCCTGCCAAACGTGTGGCTTCTAGTATTTGTGACTGACTGAGGGATTCCAGTCTTTCTCAGAGCCTAGGAATTAAAATCAAAAGATGGGCTAGTTATAAATTGTTAGGATGTGGTCAAAGATCAAACAAAGTCAATTTACCAAGCCTGTACTTTGTAGATTAGACTTTCATCAGAATCTGTAATAGAGATGTAACAACCTGGTTCTAATCACTGAGGGACATAGGCAGCATGGGGAACTTTCAGGCACGACTCCTCGGACTTTGCAGAACTTCTCCGAGGAACACCACTTGAGAAAATCCGAAGGCTTTAACACTGGCAGAGGAGTCTTTCCATTCCCAGCAACGGCTTCTGGATCCAGTAATGCAGCTGTCATAATCTCGAGGGCCTGCGGCACCTGGACGTTCCCTCCACTCTGCTTTGAGTCTCTGCTGAAGCCTCTGGTGGCCTGTTTAATATGGGTTTTGTGACAGTCATTTAGGGACACGGGACTAGGTAATCAATCCCTTCGTGAGCGGCCCAGGGCCAGGCTGATGGCAGTGTCTCTGCAGCATCCTTGGTTTTGGCTGCAGGAGGCAGGGGGCATGGCTGCCCTGTGGAGCAGTCTCACCCCTGACTTGGGCGGGAGGAGTTCCCACTCTTCTTGGTAGTTGACAAAGAAAGATGAGTCTCTCATTACTGCTTCCACTATCATAACCAAGGAGTTCAGTGAACCCAAGTGGGGCTTTGTTTCAAGGGTGTTTCCCCAGCACGCACTGACCTGAACTCATGGGACGGCGTGAACTTTGGATATGAACATGATCATATTGTTGTCTTCAGGGCTCTGAAGCTTGTGCTCTTATATTTCCCACCTGAATCTGGGTTCATGTTTAAAAAGCAAAATAATAAACAATGGAGAGCTTGCTGGTACCACCTAGGCAGCTCCACTCTTTCATAAACATGCTGTAATTTGTCTGGGCTTCCTCTAAATTGACCTGGAATGACTGAAATCTGCTTTCCATCATGTGGAAGGTGTGGCTGATTAGTGCTTGCTCTGTGGAACCCTCCGCTCTCCTGTTACACTCCTGACCTCATTTCAAGGGGAAGAAGGCAGCAGAAAGATGTAGGCATTGGCTCCAATCCCCTCAAAGCCCTCGGGAGTGCATTTCTCATATACTATCCATTTTGGCCCTTCAGCTGTGCGGGGGAAGTGGTGCCGTGGCCTTACCTTGCTTGGTGGATAAACGCTTTTCTCTTCGTTAATGCTCTGCATGTCTTAGTTCATAGATCATAGAAATGGAAAAGTGCAGCTATGTCATTGACTTTATTGCTTTTGTCCAGCCATGAGAAACATTCTCATCTGCTTCCCGAATCCCTTATTAGTGTGAAACCCCCAAATGGAATAAATCCTTTCTCTCTTCAAAAACATTACAGTCTGATTGCAGAAAAAGTGGAGGGGTGGGTGAGGCGCTTTGACAAAGGGGAACCATCAAAGTCTGATTTTTGCTTGCAAAATGCGTAGTCCAGTTGAAGAGACGTGTAATCATTTGGGGAATCAAGTCGGCTCTGACTCTTGGCTCCCTGCACCTCTTCATCATCTGGATGCCAGATAAAATACAGATGTTCTGAGCAAGAAACACAGCCCCAGACTATTTCCCTCTTGGCTCGGACGGCCTCTTAAATGCCTGAATGCCAGAAGAACTCGTTTTCAGCCTTTTGGTTCAGCTATAATTCATGGAAGATATCCCAATCTGGACTGAATAATTTTCTTCATAGCCCTGTCTCTGAAACAGGCCTCCTGTGCTCTGTGGCCTTTGGACGATGGCATTTAAGCTGCCCTTCCTTTCAGTCACATGTGCTCAGCTGTCTTCCCCTAAAACCAGTCCCAGACCTCTCTCCTGCCTGGGCCTGCCACTCTCTGAGCTGTCCAAAGCGTTGTCCTGTAAGGACTCCTCCAGCTGTTGCTGCCTCTGGACTGAGGACTCAGGAGCAGACCGTTGTAAAGAGAGCTGAGAACACCTCTTGTTCTCCAGTGTCTCTGCAGAGCAAGTGAGTAAGGGATTTTTAAAATTTATCCCTGGCAGGGAGAGGCTTTTGTTATTTAACCTCCTCAGTCATGGAAAGCAGGGGTGCCAAGGTGAGGAGGCCATGTCTAAGGACCAGGAAGAGGAAATAGCAGGTCTTCATTCAAGTGTCCAGTTTCCACATTCTTCCTCTCTCCTGCCCTTTTGGAAGGCTAAGACTTTTCCCATATGCAACTGGAGAGGGCAGATTTTTTATTTTTTAATTAAATTTTTTTCCAGCACTGGGAATCAAATTCAGGGCCCTGTGCACAGTAGGTGAAGGCTCTACCACTGAGCTACATTCCCAGCCCAGGAGGGCAGACATATATATATGTGTGTGTGTGTGTGTGTGTGTGTGTGTGTGTGTGTGTGTGTGTGTATTAAGTAGAAACTCCCTCATTTCCTCCCTCCCTGTCCATATTCCATTAAGGACCCTCCTCTTTGGGATTGCTGAAATGTTCCATGGGATGAAGAGCTATGAGATGTGTAAGCCCAAGTCTTTTTTTGGGGGGGTGGGGAGGGGTGGGGGAGAAGAGGGAGCAATGCCTCTGGATATTCCCCCCACCATGGGGCAGCTTTTAAATAAGACAAGCTTAGAGGATTTCTCCCAGCAAGATCCGCATACCTTTCAATGTGTTATTCTAAATGGAAAATCCTCCCCTAAGAGTGAAGATCTCCTTATCACAGGAGATCCATGCAAGTGATAGCAGCTAATCTGAAACTTTTGAGAAAGTGGTAATCGGGCCATTTCCCACATGACTTAAGTTCTCCTGGGCTTCTCCCCCACAGACCTCTGCTCCTAACTGCCCCTGCTGACCACGGGCAGACCTGGGTCCATGCCATCTTTCTCTGGCAGGTACCTACCATTCCAGAACCTGCCTTCCACCTGGGCAGGCTGCACACAGGTCCCGAGCTTCAGCTGCAACCCTTCTGGACAACTGCTGCACTGGTTATAGCTGAGGCCGGTGCAGGTGGCACAGGCTCGGTGGCAGGGCTCACACTCTCCCAGCTCTTGGTCTCCATAGAAGCCAGGGCCACATTCCTGCACACAGCTGCCATCTGGAGAAAGAACCAGGGAGGAAGCATGAAGGAAGACTCATGAACCAACCTGTCAGGGATATTTTTGATTGTGTTTGTGTTTGAAGACATCAAGATTGCTTTAGCATACCTCCATCTAGGAGTGTGTTTTAATAAACCCAATAAGGTGCCTCTTTCAACTTAACTTGGTTTAAAGAGTGAGAAGGAGCTTTGAAAAACTGAAGGACAAAACATGAGCCTCTCAACAGAACCAATGACTGACCCAGTATGCCCACCGAGGAGGGCTCCCAGGGGAGTTGGGGACAGGGAGGAAGGAAATGGGGCTGTCACCACAAGATTTGTTCATACAATGTATCTAATTATTGGCAATAAAGATGTTAAAAAAGAGAGTGAGAACCATTGGATGGTTGAGGACTGCTTGTCTGCTTCTCTGACCTGAAACATTCAAAGCACTAAGCTATTCATTCTTCAGTTGGAACATCACAGTATATTTCTTTCCCAACTGTTCCCACTAGCCAGAAAGCTAACTGAAATCTAAGACAGAGGGTCTCGTTCAACTCTTAAAGCACACAGAAATTTATAACAAGGATTTTGTCTCAAGAAAAGAGCCTGAATATTCCAGGTGAATTCAATTCCAAACCATTTATCTTCACATCCCTCCCCACATCGCCCTCCACCCCCTTCTCTACTGGACTCATTTTTTTTTTTTCCCAAGCAGCATGGAGATATTTCAGATCAGTTAGTGAAATGTGAACTATGCTTCAGTACTAAAAGCAGAAGGAAGGAGTTCAGGCAAATGTTTATTTTCAAACCAAGTTAAAATTCCTGTTTGGACCAGAGGCTTCAGCACAAGACTCTGAGAACAATCCCAGGGACGCTTTTATCACAGTGACTGTCACTGCAGCCAGGAAGCTATGCTTAGCTTACCTGAGAGGAAGAAGCCTTGCTCACACCAGTGGCACTCGTTCTGGTCACAGTTCCCACAGTTAGAGTCACAGGCTTTGCACTGCCATTCGTCCCTGAAGGTCTTCTCAGGACAAGTTTTATAACAATGGCCTTCAAACCTAGGGGAAGAAGATGTGCTGTCTTCCAAAACATAGGCTCCTGTCTTTCACTCAACCACCATGACTTGGTCTCCTGGTGCTCAATTATGCAGCATTTTAAATGGGTGTCCAGAACTAGTTATCAAGGGCAGAAACTTCCACTAGGTCTGCTCTGCCCTGTCAAGCCAAAGAGTCACCATGTCCTCTGGACCCCTCATCAGAGGAGCTGGGCGGAGGCTGAGAAGGAGAAGGCTACCAATGCTGGTTCATGGAATGCTGATTGTATTACGTAGCAGCTCATTTAAATTTCTGCACAAATCACACAGGGTAGCTATTACTTGGCATACTAGAATGTCTGTAATTAGATTATTAGCAGTGACAGTGAGGCGCTTCAGCACACGCACACACGTATCCACACACACGTGTACATGCATGAATTCTTGCAGATATTATTCATTTTTTTGTTACATGATGAAATGTTGTAATTCAGACTCCACTGAATTGCAGGCTAGCTTGGAGGGGTGTCGAATGAAGCTGACTCTTGTGCTTTGAGGAATTTCAAAGCTTCAACAAGATACCAAAAGGACATATTTGCATTTCTCTCTTAATGACTTAGATTGGACAGTGTTTCATTGGTTGTGTTCAGAGGTGTTAAATATCCTTAAAGGTTGTAATGTGTTTCTGAAAATAATCATCTCATGTTTTGCCTTGGAGCCATTGAAACATGCTATGTCGGTGTATTTCTTTTTCAAAGGGTTTTAAGAAATGTGCTCCCTGGTGAGCTGCAGAGTGTCACATGTCATAGGGGCGAAAGAGGAAGCAGGTGCAGGTGAAGGGTGGATTCAGAGGTTAAAATGAAGAGTAGGGTAGCGTTAGACCAAAGGACGCAGAGTTGTGAGGACAAAGAGGAGACGTGCTTGTGTGTGTGTGTGTGTGTGTGTGTGTGTGTGTGTGTGTGTGTGTGTCTGTGTGTGTGTCTATGCGCTCCTCCAGTTCTTGGAACATTTTATGCCCCTACCATGTGACCTCACTAGGAATGTCTGTATTTCTGCCATTCAACTTTTGCTCGGGATCCTGTGGCAATGTGGGCATTCTGCCAACTCCTAAGTATATCTATCTTAATTATTCACTCTGGGCCTGTGAAAATAACCATGGGATGAGCTTGGGGAATCCCAAACTCCTGGCCTCCATAAGCACCTACTTTAACTGGAGGGCCACAATGCTATTTGGGGGTCTCCTTGAATCAATGCCAATTCAGAGCCAGTGTCCAGAAGGCCCCCAAAGGTCTATTACCTTAGCAAAAGGACAAAGGCCCCTTTGAGGAAGGATAGGAGTAAGCTTTATTCAAACTCTTTGGGTGGTAGAAGGATCCTTCTCTTAGGGAATCCAGCCAGCCCTTCATTCAAGGGGCTCTGCATCTATAAACTGGCTCAAGTCTGGAAATTGGTTAAGAGGCCATGATTCTCTGTTGTTATGATTCAAAGTCACCTCTTGTTCTTTGGCTCTGGAACTTTTCTGCTTATACAGAGCAAGCAGGAACTTAGTAGGCTTCTTATCTATCCCACTTCCAGGAGCACCATGATTAATCAGCCAGTATTAAAAATCTGCACAAGTCATACCATTATGAACACGCTGCCAGGTTTCTTCCTGGTCATTATATGTCTTGTATTCTATTTGATAATTATCAATCTGGGGCATCTTCTGCATCCTTGTCTGTTTTAAAAACATTTTAACAGTGCTGAGGATAGCATTTAGAACCATGCACATAGGAGACAAGTACTCTCGCACAGAGGTCCACCCCCAGCTCTCCTTCTGCAGTTAAATAGAGAAATAAATTTAAATCAATGAGCCAGGTGGGCTGCTGTAGGGACATCAATGTAGAGAGCAATTTTAGAAAAGTTAGAATAAAACCCAAGTTCAGGTTGAGCATCCTGACCTCTATAAGCACCTACTTTATGACATTTGAAAGAAAAAAATCTGAAAGTACTCCTTAATTCAAAACTTTTTCAGGACTGACATGGTGCCATATGTTGAAAATCCCACACCAAAACATTGTTGCATGTCCAGAATTATTAAAAATGATATCTAAACTTACATTCAGGCTACATACGGTATATGTGAAAGGTAATGAATTCTATGCATAGACTTGGTCCCATCCCCAAGATCTCTCACACGTGTAAATATGCCAAAGTCAGAGGAAAAAAAAATCTAAAATCTGAACTACTTCTGGTCTCCACTGTTTCACTTTAAGAGTTACTTTACTGGAAATGATAAGGGTAACTCATGTTTTAATGTTTCTAATTTGTGGTGTTTCCTTTCCCCTCCGTTGATTCCCCCTTTCACTGTCTTCCTATCTACTATCATGTGTGAGTTCCTGGAATCTGTTGGCGGTGGGGACACAACAATGTGGTGACAGCAGAAAGTGACCCACAGAAGCAGAGAAGACCCAGATGCAGACCTGCCACTAGCTTGTGGTGCAGTGTGAGGGAAGCAGCATGTCTCTGGTCTTCCCCTTTCTCTCCTGAGATGAAACTGAGTCCATGTTCCTGACAAGGTTGAGGAAGGATGAAGAGATAGGAGCAAGGGCTGTGTGTCTGCCTGGGTCTGCCTTTTTCGTTCATTGTCCGGTCTTTTAAAGTTTTCTCATAGCACAGGCAACAATGCAAGCCGGAGGGGAGAGTAGACTAGGAAAGGAAGTGACGTTGAAACCTACCATCTTGGCTTTTGTAGATTTCTCATAGTGAACGTTGGGGCTAATGGCTGTATTTCACTTAACCCTGTGGTCACATGTCTCTCACTACTCAGGGGATGATTAAAGAGTGATGTCTCACCTGGCTTCATCTTGGAGCATCTGACTCGGGTTAGGGACAGAGTTTCCATGCAGACATTTGGAAGCAGCTTACTTGGGGTCAAGTATATTACTAAGATCTGTCCACAAAAACAAGGCCTGAATCCTGGTAACCCATGGCAGGATTCCTAGACACCAGTGTCAGACTGGATGACTTCCAGGATCAAGAAAGAGAAGGCCTCCTTTCAAGGCAAGAAAAACAGCTGGACTCTTACGGATAAATCCAAGAATTGCTTATTAATAGCCACAGGACAGAGTTGCTTCAGGCTGCAGAACCCCTCTGCTTTAATCACTGGGTTTAGGATTAAGCCAGTAATGCTTAAACTGCAGAAAAGTTAGTGTTGTGAAAAAGAAGGCCAGACTTACATGTAATAACCCGCAGCACATGAGGAACAGGTTCCTGGATCATCTGGGAAAAAAATGACAATAATGAAAAACTGTCATTGCCAGGAGTTGGTTATTTGGAAAAAAATGGACTTGGGAAAAGTTGTGGTTGGAGACATTATCTTCTAGGATAGTTTTGTGAAACATACTGCCCAGAAATGATATCCGAACAGATTGCACCATTTAAATTAGTTGCAAAAGTACACTGCAATTCATCTTTACCATAGGCTATAACAC
Source organism: Zapus hudsonius (assembly GCA_004024765.1). Taxonomy (NCBI): domain Eukaryota; kingdom Metazoa; phylum Chordata; class Mammalia; order Rodentia; family Dipodidae; genus Zapus; species Zapus hudsonius. The sequence continues at coordinate 29,553 of PVHP010005750.1, forward strand.
AAGGTTTTTTATAAGAGCTTGACCTCAAGTTTCAAGGAAGCACGAGGCCTAAACTAATGGGTCTTCGAATTATTGATGACCTTTATAAACCGCATGGCCTTGGGGCCGGGGGTTTAGCTCAAAAGTAGAGTAACTTATCTAGCATGCAGGAGGCCCTGGTTTTGATACCTAATCCTGTAAAAACAAAATCCCTAAATCCCCCTGGCCTTTCCTGAGGTACAGGCATCAAGCATTCCTATGCACACATTTGAATGGAGCTACAGGCTTCTGGCCCTGAGCTGTGCAGTTTCCTCCCTCTCAGTGGGAGGGAGTGTCATCTGGGAGTCTCCTTTGAACATTGAGCAATTATTCTTCCCAACACATGCACCCATTTTGTGTTCTGCACGTCATAACCTTCTTAACCTCTTCTGTCCTCATTAACTGTAATGACTCAGTGTCCCTGTGGTCAGTTCAGGGGTCTGGGCTACATCAGTCTGGAGACTTAAAGAGAGCAAGGATTTTGAGAGATACCTTCTCAGTTTACCCCCATCACTTCCCAGAAGATACCCCTCTTGGGTCTGATCACTAAGGGAATTCTATCCATATTTTTGGCCCATGATTCTTACAAGCAAGTATTATCTCTGGCAGGCTATCCTGTGATCTAACCTACAACCCAGTTCTATGCTTTCCATTTTAGTAGGAGGTGAAAAACAATTGTTCCTCCTCCTCCTCCTCCTCCAACTATTTCTCTTGATATATGAAGATTTTAGGACAACTTTAACTTAATTTAAACTAAATAAAACTATGCCTTTAGAACTTTGTACACAGCTGTCCTTTCTAATCTATTCTGGGCTTTATTTTGTTTATCACACAAGTCTGTCATTTGAAAGGCAGAGGCATCCTCTCCCCAAATCTTTAATGGCATGTGTCGTAGTCAGCCACACGCTGCTGGGATGAATCTTCAAACCAGGCAAATTTGGGGGAGGAACGTATTTGTTTGTAGCTGTAGCTACAGGGGAAGTTCCAGAATGTAAAAGAGGCTGCTCCCCTTTTACAGATCCGAGCAGAGAGAAAAACCCATCACCTATACCACACACACAGAACAGCAAACTGGCAGGAGGGCCAAGGAGAGAAAAATTTCCCCTTTATATAGCCTTAGGGTGGGGTCTTACAACCCTTCCCCAGACTTAATGGCTTCCTGAGTCTCTTGAATTTCCTTCCTGCACTGCCCACCCAGGAAAGGATGCTTACTTCTAGCTTCTTTGAGCTTCTTTACATCATTCCCTCTACTGAGAGGCTGCCTTCCTGTAAACATCCTCAGAGACCCACCCAAGATAATTAAAAAGATCCAAGTTGACAACAAAACCTAAACATCACAGCATGCTTGTCTTGGATCCTCCTAGCGCTATTGCAGGATGGCAGTATTATATATTGCACATAAGATTCCTCATGCATGGTGGCAAAAGTTATAGTGAGAATCCTCCATATGGATTGTTGACCAAGGAGGCCCACAAAACAATACAGGCTATTGCCACTGCTACTGGTTGCCCACCAGAACTAAGTGGCAAGACCCTATTGCTGAAGACACTACATGTGTGGGTTTTTAGGAAAGAAACAAACTGGAACTGAGTGCGAAGCTTCCTTTTTGCTGGCTAGCTGTCACAGTGCTGAAAGGTGCTGGAGGAGAATTCTCATCAACAGTCCTACTCACCAGTGGACCCTCGATGCTATACTAGCAACCTGTCAGGTAAGATGTGCCCATTGGAGCAAAGCTTCCATGACTGTCGGTGGCAACTGACAGCTTTCAAATTGGACTTGATACCCACTCCACAAAAGAGAATTCTGTACTAGAAACCTGGTAAAAGGTGATGGCTGGAGAGATCACAGGCCCTCATGGGGAAGGGACTGCTGTTGTTTTGCTATGTGGTAGAATTTGATATGATAACATAATTTGACATGGAGTACATGTCAAATTCCCTTTTATCTATTTATGCCCATAGATTTGTGCTTCTGTTACCTTTGGTTGGAAAAGCTTTTTATTGCTGTAGACGTCAGCTATTACAGAGACTCATATATAACTGGTCAGAAAGCTGAGAATAAGTGACTGTTGTATGCTTAGTCCTACGTGAAACATTTATTTCACCCCACCCACAAGGCTCAAGGAACATCATAGAAGACGAGGTTAATGTAGGAGCCAGAGGGATGAATGGGCATGACATGCCATAGTACCCTTGAATGCTCAACAGCTGTGATTACCTGCACAATATATATTTTTTTTTTTGTTTTTTTCGAGGTAGGGTCTCACTCTAGCCCAGGCTGACCTGGAATTCACTATGTAGTCTCAGGGTAGCCTCGAACTCACGGCAATCCTCCTACCTCTGCCTCCCGAGTGCTGGGATTAAAGGCGTACGCCACCACGCCCGACTACCTGCACAATATTGACCTATAGAATTTTGTCATGGAGGCGGAAGGAAGCGATCACAAGGTCTGCTCACCGAGAATATACAGGCAATTAATAGGTGCTGGGAGAAGGAGACGTTTATCTCCATTGGTGTAGCCACTGGTAAGTTGCCCATATATGAACATATTGTGTGAATGAATGCTTTTATGTGATAGCATCAGCACTGAGTACTTGCAACAAAGACCAAAATATTCACTACTTGTCAATTGACTGAAAAAGTTTGCCAACCATGGGCTGTAGCATGATCAGCTCAAGACTTAGTAGTGTTCACTCTTGTCAGGAGACTCAGGTACAAATGTCTTAGCAGATGGCCCCAGGCTTCCTCTTAGAGAGAACTATCTATATTTAGCAAACACCCTGTTAAACTCCTTAGGGCAGAAGTTTAGTTGGAAGGGTTGAATAGGAGCCAAAATAACAAAGGAGAAAGATAGGCCTTTTTGCAGGAAGCCATGATCTGTTCATGGGATGGAAATGATATTTAATACCCAAATCAATGTGGTTTGTAATAACGTGACTAAAATAGGAAAGTAAAATGAACTTAAAACCAGGTTAATGAACGGAACCAGGAATGCGAAGCTTGGGGTGCAGGAGAGAAAGAGAAGGTCCCTGACTTTCTTGGAAATTCTGGGAATGGCTTCTTCTGTCATCTTATATGGATTGGGGGGGGGTCTGGTGTCCCTGGTGAACCCCAGGGTTTCACAGAGCTAATTCATTTCCACACCTCTAGTCTTTTCAGATCTTTACTCCAGTAACTTGCTGATACTAGGATTGCTTTTGGGCAGTTCACTTTTCTCTGCTGTGCCTCCCTCCTTCCCTTTGACAGCTTTCTCAGTTTGGCAAGGTCTGGAAAAATTCTAATTCTCCTCTTTAATGTTCTGGTCATCTCTCCCATCTAGGAACTTAATGAGCTTGCTCTCTGCTCCTTTAAGCAGGTCACCCATGAAAATGTTAAACAGAACCAAGCCTTAGAAATGTGTGTACCAATGTCATCTTAAGTTCAGTGACTTTTCCAGCCCAGTTGCTTAGAGAACTTGGTACCTTGTAACGGTTTTCATCACATGAATAATGCATAGGGTAGGAACTGAGCCTTATAGCAGCTTACAAAAATGCCCATTAGTTTTTCTCATTCTTACCAGTTGTTCTAAAGAATGAAAATTATTTAAAAATGTCTTTCCACCCCAAAAGATCCACAAGTCAGACATGAGCTAAATGGATGTAGTTTGAGCACTGAGAGGCAATGTTATGGGATTAAGAAGAAGGCAATAATCTCAAACCTAGAAATTGACTCTAAGTCAACTTGGCCTTCAGCTGGGAAGGAGAGGTGGCTTCAGGAGAAGGGTGAATCTTCCTGGCTTCTAGTGTGTGTTGTTGGGGAGTGGGAGGGAAGAGGGGAGTATAAACAGTCTAGACTTGTTGATGGTTTTGGAAAGTACTATCCAAAGTAGGATGTTTACATAGCTCTGGGTATTTGATCTTGTCAAACTTTTGAACTGAGAGAGCATATTTTGATCAGTAAGAACTCAGAGAAAGAGAGAGAGAGAGAGAGAGAGAGAGAGAGAGAGAGAGAGAGAGAGAGAGAGACTCATACATTTGGACCAAAGCCTTGTTGGCTTCTAGCTGCTCACATTCCAGCTAAGAAGAACATATAAGCAGATGGCTTGTCGAGACAAGGACACAGCCTTCCTTCTTGAGAAAACTCAACTTTATTGTCTTTTTCTTTTTAATGGGGTGGGTAGGCAGGAATATAATGTCCACTCTGTCCTTGGGAGTCATCAGGACCGGAACTCATCCCCAGCTCACTGTTCTCTCAAGAGCAGCCCAGAGGCCAGTGACATTGTCTGCCGCTCTGTTTCCAGAGCCTTCCTCTGGAGTGGGGATCAGTTGGAGCCCTGACAGGAGTTACACACAAACTACTTGTGAGTTATATTTGAATGTTTTTTTTCCAACTTATGATGGAACAGAACATTTAAAACTGTTATTTGTCTGAGTTATAACTAAGGTTATGCACAAGCTCAAACACTGCTCATTTGCCTTTTCTAATTTCTTTCTCTGCTTGGTTATTTTTCATTACGGGAAGGATAAACTTGAGGTTTTAAGGACATCCCTTTACATATCTATACGTGTGTGAACTAACCGTCAATTAGCTATTAGGCAGAATTGACTATAAGATCCATGGGGGAAAGTTGATTTCAGAATGCTCTTACCTGTCCCTTGACTTCTTCCCTTGAGCTTGTAGAACTGTTACCCATACCCATGCTAGACACACATCTCTCGCCCACCCCATACTTAGCCTTTCTGTCTGCATGCCCAGCCCTGCTTAATAGTGCTGCCCAAGAGGATAGACTGGTGGACATATCAGAATGTGCTCTTGGAGGAATCCTATGTCCTCCGCTCCTCATGGTCTTCTCAGATACCTGTAGTTTAAATTCTTTCGACCTTGGCTCTCAAGACACACCTGTAAGCGCTGCACAAAACATTTGTGATGTTGAATTACAACAAGATAGGCAATGCTCCTCCCTTCTTTCTCACTTCTCTCTTTCCATTTGGTCTCTTAGCCCAGCTCAGTATTAAACTGCTAGGACCAGACTGACACCCTTCCTTGGGGTGGGGTTCAGCCAGAGGCAGATGCTTGTGCAGACTCCAAAATGGATTGTTTTTTCTGATAGGACTGTGCAAAGGAAGCAGATAACAGGAAAATGGGTTATTTTTGGCCCTTCCTCAGTCACTTAAGCAGACCAGGTGTGCCCCTTGGACCAGGCCTTCAATCAGCACGGCTTCCCCAGAGTCTGTGGCTGCTGGGGCAGCTGTGGAACCCAGCTAATGTGTTCCAAGACTCGCTCCGAGGGCAGAAGCAGCAACAGGAGCAGCCAGCACTAGGATTGCTTGGAGAGGTAATTAAGTGAAATTGTCAATAATGCGTCTTCTCCCAGAGTAAATATGTACTTCGTTACTGCACGATGCTGTGCACATTTGCAGGAGAGTCACTGACATTCCTCAATCCAGCTGAGGATAATGAATTGGGTAAGAGATTTACATGCCCAAAGAGTACAACTAATTATAAGCCCCAAATAGCACCAAGAAGTACATAATTCAAATAGGCTTTGTTCTTAGAACTCCTTCAAATAATTATCATTCAAATACAAAATGGATCTCTGATGGCTTTGCCAAAGCAGAGTGTTCTGGAAGGTTTAATGGTGCTGAGATACAAAATATTTGGTTAGAAAAGCTGTTGATGCTTTCCAATCATTTTGTCCTCACTGGTGTCCAAGGACAATGAATAAATATTTGAGTTGGCAGTAATGAGAATGGCGAAGCTGATGGCAGGGCACAGCCCCCTGGAGAGCCACAGTGGTCAAAGGGACCTGAATAAATAATCACAATCATTGTCGACAAAAGTCGGCTTAAAGAGGGTTCTGTATTCCACTGGGCTCCAGACTTTACCAAGTCCTCAGATTCCATCAATGGAATGTCACACAATAGGCAAGCTGCTTGTAGGTTTCTGTGATTCCCTGGGCCCTAGTAGGTAGAAGCGATGCATGAGTAATACTGCTGCTTCCTACAAGGCCCACTCACTACAGGGCTCTATCCGTAGATTTACGTATTGATTTACTCTCTGGTTTATATGTTAGGAGGGAAGACACAAATTGAAAAGCCAGATACTTTTAGAACTATAAGAATTAGAAGGTAAATAAAATATAATGTTTTTCAACAAATGCATGAAGTCAACAATACAATATAAGCTTCATGAAAACAGGGTTTTGTTTTGTTTTTGTTGTTCAGTACCAAGAGCATCGCCCTGGCATGAGTGAACAAGGAAGACTCCCAAATAACCCTACAAACTCAGAGAAGGAGTACAGAGTGGGGATATGAGCAGAGAAGGCCCACATCTCAGTGAGCTAGTGAGAGAGTGTGCCCTTCTTAAACAGGCAGGAGAATCTCATCAAGGAGCTGACCACATGAAGGTCTGCAGACAGAGGCCAGCGAAAGCTGATGTACTCAAGGGATATCATAAATACCAGTGTGAGCCAGGTGTGTGGGCATGTGATTATAATTCTAGAAAGCTGAAGCAGGACAACTGTGAATTCATGGCCATTCTAGCCTACGTAGCAAGTCCTCTGCCTGTGGCCAGTAGGTCTAGCTAGACTGGAGAGAAAAGGACTCGGGCAATGAGGCTAGGCACGACAGGACCAAATCAAAGCCCAGTGATTCTCTTTTTCTGTGCACATGGGAGGCGAGCATTCCACCACTAAGCTCTATCCACAGCTCAAATTTGGTGGATGAAAAAGCATTAATTATTTTAGAAGAACACTAAAATCATGTCAAATTCTTTGAAATTTTAATGAAAGAACTAGAATTTAAGAGTCAAAAGGGGGACTCAGGCTCAAGGCCAAGCTGTTTTTTTTTTTTTTTTTTTTTGAGGTAGGGTCTCACTCTAGCTCAGTAATTCAATACATAGTCTCAGGGTGGCCTCGAACTCATAGAGTGATCCTCTTAATACTGCCTTCAGAGTGCTGGGATTAAAGGAGTGTGCCACCACCCAGCTCTACCAAGTTTAATTATTATAAGCATTATTGTTTGTTTATATCTTTGTGGTTCATCTGAAAGACTAGGTCTCTTTTTTCTCTGCTATTAATAATTTTTAAATATCTACTATAGCTATTATCTGGTTAGGGTATAATGTACAATTGATGATCTGCTCCAGTTTAGAAACATATTTTATCACTGAACCCATACCATAGTGCCTAGTGTTATGCTACATACTGATTCATTCTTTATACAACCATATACACACATATAAAATAAATACATATACTTTTATTTTTTATTTATTTGAAAGGAGAGAGAGAGAGAGAGAGAGAGAGAGAGAGAGAGAGAGAGAGAGAGAGAGAACACCAAGGTCTCTTGCCACTGCAAACTCCAGACACATGTACCACTTTGTGTATCTGGCTTTCTATGGGTACTGGGAAATTGAACCCACGCTGTCAGGCTTTGCAAGCAGGCACTTTTAACCACTGAGCAATCTCTCCATCCCAATATAAATAATATATTTTTGAGATAAAGTCTCACTATAGCCCCAGCTGGCCCGGAACTCATGGTGATCCTTCTGCCTCAGTCTCCCAAGTAGAGGGATTAGAGTTGCAAGGCACTATGCTCATATCACAAATATATTGAATCCTGATATCAGGTAGGGAGACAGTGATCACTCGTTCCTAACATAATGTGGAACTCGTGGGGGTGGGAGTGGGCGCAATGAAGCAAGTAGAGATCTTAGAACAAATGGTGCGTGATCAGAGTAACTAACAGTGGTGGAGGAGAGGCCCAAGTGCTAAGAAGGGAACAGAGCACTACCTAGACTAGGTGAACTGTGTGAATGCTCAGGGGTGTACTTCCAGGAGACTTCCTTCAGGAAGCTAAGGGTAGGCTGAACCTTGAAAGATGAATTCCAGGAAAAGAGACAAAAAGGGTAGAGAAGGCATCCAGCGCACAAATACCCGAAGGTAAAGCAAGGTAAAGCCCTGGAAAGGATCCCTTGTGAATGTGCTCATGAAACTGTTCCTGAAGAAATAGACCACAGTTGCAAGGAAAAATGAAATGATGATTTTTTTTTTTGGAAAATTGATGGATCTGGAAAAGATTATGCTGAGATTACCCAGATTTAGAAGTAAAAGAGTGTCTTCTCTCTCATCCTGGAATCCTAGCTTCAGTTTTAGGTATGCTTATGAGTTTGAGTGGGAAGCCATAGGAGAGGCCAAGAAGCTAGAAAAGGGCCATGAGGGCGGGAGGGGAGGAGACAGCAGACATGTAAGTAAGGGGAATATACCACCGTCGTCCTTGGTTTGAAGACATACAGGTTTTTCGATAAAGCGACGGCATACATGCAGCAGTGCATGGAAAGAGTTTGGGGAGCTGGAGCGCAGAGTAGATGTCAGGCCTGAGGCAAGCAGAAGAGACCAGAGAGAGCAGGCAGAAGGGGACTGTGAAGATGGTTTTAGGGGTGCTTAGAGACTGCAGACTTTTCACGGGGTCCTGGAAAGCATCTTAGATCTGTAGGCAGCTGCTGCCCTCAGGTTCACGTTTTGAGAGAACACCGTGATTACAGTGCAGGGGTTGGACTTGGACAGTGGCAGTATATGTTGGCTACCTTTCTTATTGCTGTGATCAAATACCCGGCAATGGCAAAGGAAGGCTTTGTTCTGGCTCACGTTTTGAGGGCACAGTCCATCACTGCTGGGAAGACACGAGAGCAGGAGTGGGAGAACATTGCACCACAGGCAGGAGGCAGAGATGGATGGTGCTCACCTTAGCTAGCTGTATTTGGAGCTGGCTGACACAGCGGTCAAGGTTGTTGGGGAACTACCAGAAGATGACAGCATGTAGAAGGTGTGCCATGTCTTTGCTGAACTGTAGATGGTCCAACGCCCTCATTTAAATGGTGAATAAACTCAGTGTGATGGCATATACCTATAATCCCAGCACTTGGGAGGCAGAGGCAGAAGAATTGCTACAGGTTCAAGGCCAGATTGGTCTACACAGTGAACTCCAGGACAGCTAGGACTAATCGTATGACTTTGTTTCAAAAGACAAAAAAAAAATTATGGAGGGCTGTGGGTAGTATTGGTGGTGATGGTGAGTAAACTGAGGCCCAAGGAACTTGTGTGTCTGATTTCATGTACTGGGAGCTTGATTGTCTGTGTGATAGAGCAGAGATGGTCAACACTTTAAAAGGTGGGCCAGGTACTGCCTTTACAAGGGACATGGTTAGTTCTTATGGAGCCCTGGTTAGTCAACGAGACAGTAGGCTCTTTTAGAAGGTAATGATTGGCCTCTTGCTACCCTCATAATGGATCTCTCCATGTTGTAGGGGCCACCAGTGTTTAGGGTGTCCCTGCAAGCTGAGTCAGTGGGGCCTGCAGAACTCTGGGATGAATCAGCCTTTTCTTTAGAAGGTATCCAATCTCAAGTGATGGAAAACAGACTAAAATCCCTAGTTACTTGTCCCAAATTAAACAGAACCAATATAGATTTGGGGATTTCTCTTGCTGTGATTCCAGGGGATGTCTCTCTGTCTCTTCTTATCATTACCTCTATTTATTATGACACAGACTCTGTTACTGAAAATTTTCACACACACTGTCAATTATTCACCTGTCAACTGGAGAAATGTTCAACCAAAGAATGTTGAGGCCACAGGCCTGGGGACCCTAGAGCTGGGTCTAGTGCCAGCAGCATTGTATCAACCCAACAGTGTACCGTCATTTAGTTAAGAGCTTTCCATCTCCCACATAAGGGTCCTCAGGACATTCTCATTACAGCTTTCAAGGCCTTGATTGGAATCTCTAGACTACTCAGGCTATGGTGCCAAAGTTGAACCTCTGGACAAAACAGACCACTCCTTTAGAGTCTGCAATAACTTTCTTTCTTCTTCTGTTTTTTTTCAAGGTAGGGTCTCACTCTAGCCCAGGCTGACCTGGAATTCACCATGTAGTTTCAGGATGGCCTTGAACTCATGGAGATCCTCCTACCTTTGCCTCTCGAGTGCTGGGATTAAAGGTGTGTGCCACCACGCCCGCCTAGAGTCTGCAATAACTGTCTTGCCTTCTGAACTGGAGAAGAAGGAACAAGGTACATTTTCTATTTCCTCTCCATTCAGAAAGACAAGGGGAGGTTCTAAAAAGCAAATCTTTCATTTTCTGACTTCTTAGGTTCCTGAAACCTTTTCAGCATCCAAGGAAACTCTCCAATGAGGCACATTATTAGAAGAGAGGACAACAAGACAACATCCATTTATCTCACTTACTGCTTGAACAGAAACAAAATTGCTGAAAACAAGCTTTATTTTCCAATAGACTTATTTTCTGGTCATTGCTTTTAGACCAAACTGCTGGTTTATGTAAACAAACTAAGGTTTCTGTAAACAAGTTCAACTAGCTGGAAAAGAAATCTAAGAGTCATCCTTTGTGATTTGCTCTTTAAAAAAAAAGAAGAGCTCGTATTTTAAAAAACCCGATATTTTGAAAGACTTCCTATTCATCATCAGAAGTGATGTTTTCTTTTGTGTATCTTCAGGTTGCTATGGCAACAGGATCACTTACTACTCATTAATCAGGAGGCACCAGCCGCAGATCCCCTCCCCTCTCCCTGGGTTTGCAGCTTTTGACTATGCTCTACCTTTAAAAACTTCAGATTTGAAAATAGTTTTCTTCCAAAATATTTCTCGTCATCTGAGAGCATTGCTGTGTTCCGTGTATTATTTATCACTACATAGTTCCTCATCTATGTAATGTGATGACTCCTATGGAATACTAGGTATGTTATGATTGCCTCTTTGTCCGTATATCTGTGTTTTTATTTCTTACAGCTGTGGGAGGCTTTGCTAAGTCTCCAGACTTGTGTGGTAAATTATACTGAACCCTTCCACTTACTCTTTCTTATGGATGTATCTGGCTAAGAGTGTCTTGGAGTTAAAAGTGAAGTTTTGTTTCCTTTCTGTTTAAGCTTCTCCTCTTTCTCAGTCAGCAATACTGCCTCAGTTTTCCTTAGCAACACTTGGACCTGCAGAAGCTGCAATGGGATATTGGCAGAAGGCTTACATGTAGCTTGGACTTCATGACCCTCTTTTCTGCTCTGAATACTTGGTACAGGTCAATTGCTGGATGACCTGAAATGTTACACAAAGTTGGGAAGGCAAGACCCCAGAAGTGACTGACTGGAATCTAGTTTTCAGAAATGATTTGTTTGGCCACCATGGTATTCTTTAAGCATCATATTTACTCAAAAGATATGGGCTCTGAGTGTAATTCAAAAGTACAGTGTATTCTTATGCACAAGGTCCTGGGTTCAATCCCCAGTATACACACACAATGATTTCTCATAGAAGTGTGTCAGACCTCATGTCTTCCATGCAGTGGTGGCCAAGGTTAAATAGCAAATGACTCCTGCAGACAGGTGCTCCTGTGGGCCTCCTTCCTCCTGGCTTGCTTGACCATGGTACCTGTCTGATATCTGTACACATTTGAGCTTGGGACCCTGGGGCTTATTTCATGTTGACACGTCCTAAATATTATAGATATATAAACAGATCCAGGAATCTTTAGGAATTTGACCAAAGCCAAACAGCTAATTAGTGGTAGTGATCTGTGAAATTTGGGGTTTGGGGGGTGTCCCCCAGATTTATAAATCTTAAATTTTGGGTTCTTTCCTAATCTTTTTTAAAAAATATTTTATTTATTTATTTATTTGAGAGAGAGAGTAAAAGAGAGAGAGAGAGAGAGAGACAGACAGACAGACAGACAGACAGACAGAGAATATGGGCACCCTAGGGCATCCAGCCACTGCAAATGAACTCCAGACACATGCGCCCTCTTGTGCATCTGGCTGTATATGGGCACTGGGGAATCGAACTCTGGTCCTTCTGCATTGCAGGCAAACACCTTAGCCGCTAAGCCATCTCTTCAGCCCTCTTTCCTAATCTTTAATGAACAATAATAAAGATGGAACCAAAGGACAAATTATGAATTATTGAGGTTATTTGAGGAGAAATCACAATTTGTGGAGTTCAATTAAAGGGAACTGGGACAGGGAAAGGAGTGGAACATTTTCAGGTGGGAAACAAACCTCCAAGAGATGGAAGTGAATGAGAAATAGAAGCTTAGAGAGTAGAGTTAGAATGAAGCCGGGAACAGTGAGAGCTAGAGAAACGGAGGCTTACAGATTGAAGTTCAGAAGGGGTTGTGAACACGTGGAAAGCCAAATCACCTTGGGTTTAGAAGGTGAAGTTAGAATGGAGCCGGGGAGCACGTGGAAAGCCAGAGCAACTGGGGTTCAGAAGGTGAGGTTCCAAAGAGGCTGCAACCACATGTAGCACCCATGTGATGTGGCAGACCCCGAGTGATAATCCAAACAGTAAATTCAGAGACCATGAAAAAGATCAGAGAGATTGTGATTAAAAAGGGGAGCACACTTGACATCAGCTCAAGGGGGTAAGTGGGGAGAAGGAGACAGTCCACATGTCAGGCCCAGAGTGGGGATCCACACATGGTAAATTGGAAACCACCAGTCAAGCAGAGAGACCAGAATTAAAGAGACACTAAAAGACAGGGTTAGGTCTCCCTTCCCCACCCTGCCAGATGACCAGTGGGGCTGGGAACCGAGACTCACGTAGGGGAAGCTCAGACCACACCAGAGGCAGATGAGAGGGTCCCAGGAAGAAGTGGGTCTCATGTAGAAGAGCGCAGGAAGCAGAGCCTGACCCCCCATCCAGGCTGCCACCCTTATAGGGTTTAGTTGAGGTAAGTGGGGAAGGATCTGATTTGTTTGATCTGGAGGATGGATCAGAGTCCACCCCTATCTGGGTGGGGCTGGGATCAGCAGGGTGCATCAAAGATCAATGTCAGGCAGGCAAGAGTTCTAATCCAAGTTAGGAGTGTTCATTCCTGTGTCATGAGAAGTCAGGTTTTTCCTCTGGGCCTCTATCCCTAGCTGAGACCTGCCTAGCTTCCTCGATTCTGTCTCAGTAGCTTAAAAAAACTAAAGAATTGCTAATTTCCTGAAGATCCCTACTATGTCTCCTAGTGCTTCTACATCCTGCTTACGTACTAGGTAATCAGGAAATATATTTTACATCAAGGATGACTATAGGCTATACAAATGCATGCTAGTGACCACCAGGAACAATGTGAGGAGGAATGAGCGGGTGGCTTTATTTTCAGGTAGTCACATAGGGATGCATCCAAGGGCAATTCAGTCTCATCCAATCAGCTCTCTGTTGCCCCTACTCAGGTGTGTGAACCTCTTCCTGAGCCAGTCCCATCCATAAGTTCAGACCAATCAGCTCTCTCTCAGACTCATCTAAGCCTGAAGGCAAAGCCCACTACAATAAACATTCTAAATAGAGTTTTTTTTTGGGGGGGGGGGCAGCGTCCTCATTTCCTCTTCTGTTTTGATTGTTCTCCTCTCCTGAGGCCTAAACAAACAACCAGGTCTCTGCTCTGCTAAGGCTGGGTTGGGTGCAGAAAACTTTACTATCTCCTAATGTGAAGGAGAAGGGCTTGCATCCTTTGGTTCCACTTCCCGTGAGTGTGTGTGTGTGTGTGTGTGTGTGTGTGTGTGTGTGTGTGTGTATGTATTTAAGCTCTGGCCCTTTTCCAATTTCCCTAGAAAGCTTCCCACATGGGCTTTACCCCCTGTCACCTTCCACATGGTGGGAACTCTCTGTACTTCCTCCTCTTTCCTTCTCTTAAACTAATAAAGTCTCTCTAAACTTTACCCTCTGGTCTATGGATTTTTAATTCTTTAAATTCCCAAGACAAGGATCGGGGATATCCCAAATTTATTGGTGCATTGTTCTATATTGGTGTATTGGCAAGGAACCCTAAAATTCCTGTTAAAAATGTAATGTCTTTGTGGTCATGAGCTTTTGAATTTAGAATCAGAAGAGAATCCTATTCTGGCATTGAGAAGAGGAACATGTTGCCAGGGAACAAGCCTGTGTATGTGTGCTCACGTCCGGCGGAATGGGCAGGAACAAGGGGAAGACCATCTCGGCACATTTTCAGCCTTTTCCATCCTAAAAGCAGACACTTTCTAAGGCTGTTCAAGTGTAGTGTGTTTAGGGAATTAGGCAGTGTAGGGTGACTGGGCCCTGGAAGTAAAAAGAAGCAGGAAGCCCTTGAGCCTGCCCTTGCTGCCTTCACTTAGCTGGAGATCACAGAAGGATCTGCTTTCTCCTTATCTTTTATTTTTCCATAAAACAACCAGATTTCCTCTCTGGGAAGAAACTCCCCTTTCCTAGGATTATGGTTTAAATCTGATCCTGGCATTGTGGTTGGTTAAACTCAGACCCAAAACTTGGTATTGTGACACTTTCAGACAAGCTCCATAGACCCCCTCCCCTTGAGTGGGAGGGGTCTCTAGCCAGAGCTCATACCTAGATGCTAAAGCTGATTGGTCAGGTATAGACCAATCAGCTGTCTCTCTGGCTTACCTGGTGGAGGTTTTAAGAAAGGTCACTGAAACAAAGTCCAGTCTCTTCTTTCCTCCACATGCTTTCCTAGAAGAAGAACCTTCAATCTCTAGGCCTTAGGAAAGTAAGGCCCCTCACCCCAACCTAATGGGGGGGGGCTCAAGATTTTTCCCACATGAACCTTTTTTCCTCATGATGGGATCCCTCTGTTATCTTTCCTTTTTCTGTCTGTTTAGTTAAACAGCATAGATTTTGGCCAAAACCTCTCCCATGTGTTCTCTCCTCACTGGTGATTGGAGATCTCTGTAACTCCCCATGTTCCTTTAAATAAAGTCTCCCACTCTACCTTCACCTCTGGTGGTCTATGATTTTAATTCTTTAACTTTGTAGACAAGAATTTGGGTACTCCTTAAGTTTTGAGGTACATTGGAATTTTGCTGGGTATTATCTAAATTCTAATCCCTAGCTCAGCCCACTACAGTATGATGTCTGGTTAGCTTGGTCCCAATTTAGAATCTAAATGACCCCCATTTGGGTCACACGTTGGGCTCTGTACCTGCTCCTGCCTTTCTTTTGGCAGAAGCTCTCTGTACTTTCTTCTCTTAATCTAATAAAGTCTCACTAAACCTTACGCTCTGGTCTGTGGGTTTCAATTCTTAAAATTCATGAGATGAGAATCTGGGGATACCCCAAATTTATGGGTGTGTTGATATCTGTTGGTATATTGGGAAGGAACTCCAAGATTCTTGTTTCAGGAAGAGCTAGGAATGAGCAAGGTGAAAGGTCAGAGCAGTGCTGTGAGCAGATAGCTGATGTATCTTGAGAAGGCTGAAAAAGACTGGAAATCCTTCCATGTCATTTTCCCTCCTGTCAGCTAAGCAGACACCCTGGGCTCTGCTGATCCCTTGTTGGAACATTGCAGGGGGAGGGAGCCCCGTAAGCATATGTGCTTATGTGTGTTCAACCATGTTCATGTCCCTGCACCCACAGCCTGTGTGTGGGCTTTGTGAGGCACTTGCTCCTTGCATACATTCCCAAAGAGGACACAAAATTCTAAATAAATCCTAGGGTTTTTTTGAAACTAAAGTAAATAAGGAGAAAAGTTAGCTATAAATGAGAACCCAGGCTGTGACAATACAAAGTCTAAATGACTCCCAGTGAAACAAAACCATTACAATAATAAAAATAAAAGCATAGCACCTGCCGATGAGGGAGGCCACCACTGAGATATTATGGGCTGGGAGATGCTCTGCTTCAGTGCCTACAATGGCCTTAACACAGGAGCTTTGTGACATTAGAGAAAAGATTCCAGGGAACAGCCAGACACCCAGCTCCACAAAGCCAAGCTCCAGCTCCTAATGAACCTCATGTGACCTCTCGAACAGCATACCAGTGGCACTTGGGTCTGAAAACAAGGGGGATTTCACAGTATGATTAAGTCTACACAATAACACATAAACTCGACAGCAGGTTAACAATTATCTGCCAAATTTGAGGAGAGCTTTACCCCACCATGAGAGTCCTTAAATTGGTGCTTGTCCAGCATATGATTCTTTTGGATAAATGCTGGCTATGTCGCCCTTCATTTCCAGTTTTATGGGTCCTGTTGTTTTGTGAAAGCTCTTCTGTTTGCCTCCTCTCCCGGCATGGGAACACTCCAGGATCAGTTTTCAGGGTTCGCTGACAATGAGAGCTGCCTTTTACAAGGCTGGCTGTTTTTGCAGCCTGCAGAGGTGCCTCTCTCAGACTTCACAGCTTCTGTCTCCAAGCCCATTGTTCTCCCTGGCATTTTCACAACCCTGGGGGAATTTTCCTTCATACTGGCTGGTGATGAGCTATTTTCAAGTCGTAGGTAATCACAGTAATTTGGCTGTTTCCTTATTAGCGCCTCTGAAAGAGGAAGGCGCAGGATAACTGCACTGTGTCCTTTCTTAGGCTTAGAGCCTTTGTGCTCCGGATGGGCCATGTTGTTAGCCCAAAGGGACTCCTGGAAAGAGCATCTCCCAGTCTTTCTAATGGGAAAATTGCAGGGATGAGGGAGAAGTCACTGGCCTTTCAGGAACGCCATTGTTGTTCTCACTCTCATTCTGGAGCCACCAATGAATGACAGATGTATGTGCAACTGTTTGTTCGTGCTTGGTGATGGGGCAATTTCCCAAAACATTAATACATTTTAGGAATTTCTAGTATTTTTCTAAGGTGAATGAGGTCAGTCATAGAAGAGGCGGAACAAGCTTTAAAAGAGAAGATTTGTGTATTATGACATATGAATAGAAGGGGACAGGATTCAGTATCCACAAAATGCCATCAAGACACCACTGTTCTTTCCACACACTATGTAAGGGCTTAGTTTGCAATGTGATTAACTCACATTGCAAACTAAGCACACATGTAGAAGCATCATGAGACAATTCTGGTATTCCCAAGCCAATATAACCCATTATTGCCAGTTCTGTCTACATGGAATAAGTTACAATTATTTTTTTAATGGACTATTCATCTAAGAGTAATGCTGACAGCTTGGTCATTTTTTCTGAGGAAATATACTTAGCCTATTAGTTGGATATTTCTAGGCACTTTAGGCACTCCAATGTATAAGAACAATCTCATTTAAAACTAGTAGATTACATGAAAATGATACTTTCTTTGGCCTAGACCTTTAGGGAAGTTTGAAGAAATTTTCTGTCTTTATACTAATTTTTGAAAATGTTCATTCTGAAAGTCTGAAACATGGACAGTCACGATAAGATAAGTTGGGGACAGAATTATAAATCAGAAGAAAGTTATGTTTACATGAATGACAAGCACCAACAATCCTTTGTTAAAGATTAATTATCCTATCCCCCTCAAAGTTCATGCAATGTTGTTCTAGCTGTTGGGATTGTGGGGAAAGGTCAGCTCTCACAGAGCATAGTGGATGATTACTGGCCTGGCCCAGCCCCTTGGCTTCATGAGGACATGACTAGTAGGATATGACATCCCAAGGGAGCTTTCGGACTGATCTGCTTCTTCTGCCTACTCTTCTGATTCACTAGTCAGGACTTTGCCACTTATCTCTTCAAACATTATGGATTGAGGGCCTACAGGTAGTAAGCATAATTCAATATACAGATTGTACAATCATAAATATTAATTCTCTGCCTGCCTGAAAATTACATGATGAGAGAGGAAATACAGCTCATCCATTTAAAGTATCAATAAAAACTGAAGTATCAGATAATTCCATGTAATAAGCCAGAATTAACACAGGATGAATGATGTACACATGTAGACAGAGAATGAGATGGGTAGGAGTTTCAAAGAAGTCTCTTAGGGGTGTTGTTCTTACCTTCTTGCTCCTGGGACAAAACCAGAAGCAGCTTGTGGGAGGAAAGGGTTTATTTCAAGCTTACATTTTAGAGGGGAAGTTTCATCATGGTGGAGAAAGCATGGCAGAGAAGAGGCTTGGCATCACATCTTGCAATGGCAGCTGGCAGAAAGCAGGAAGAGTAAGATAGTTTATATATCTGGGTAGAAGTAGTCTACGCTTCGGGATTGGAGCTGGTTCAATAAACCTCAAGGTCCATCCCCAGTGACACCTCTCCTTCAGCAAGACTCCAGCTTGAAAAGGCTCTACCAGCTTGGGATTGAGTATAAGGCTTAATTACAAACACTTTCATTTGAAGAAAGGAGCACATTTCACATACAAACTACTCTAGGGAGAGGGGATGACATTTAAGCTGAGATGTAATGTCAAGAAGAAAGTCACATTGCCATCTTCAGAATCACTCTAGATGAGACAACAGCTAACGCAGAGGCCCGGGGCAATATTGGGCTGGAGTGATCAAGACTCAGACTTGCTCTCCCTGCAGCTGGAGCAAATGAAGACCATATTGAGTACAGCACATAGCTGTCAATTGTCAAGCTTCATCTACTACTTCTAGTTAGACCCAGGCATTGACTTCCTAAAGATCAGTAGCTTCATGGCAGAGCAACAGCGCGCGGTGCTCCTTCAGAAGACACACTGTTGTTTGGACAGGGCTCTGAAACTTCCTGTTACCTACTAATTTCCAAGTGGCCTATCCTATTACCGCATCTTTGAGCACATACAGTGACTTTTGACAATGGCTTTGAATAACTGCCATTAATCATGTGTACAATAAAGCTAAATTGAGAAGTCTTAACAGTTTTATGGTTCTGATCTGCATTTCAATATTCAAGGGTATAATTATCATTACCATCTCAAGGAATAACTGATGTATTTTATCTTTAAGCTCTCAGGAGGGTTATTCTTCTCATTTGTAAAAGTTTTCAGTTGCTTCTCTGATAAGCATATAAAATAAATTTACTTCTGAACTGAGTCCTTCTATGCCAAATTTTTATAGCCTTAAATACAGTATTTTATCACTACTATAAATGGCTCTCAACTCACCTCTCAGAAACCCTTTAGTGCTGAAGCAAGTAGCTACCCTAATTTACTTGATTCCATTCATGTAGGATTTCTAAGTTGAGGCTAGGTCATTTGGATAACATTTCAAACAGATAGGCTGCATTTCTTCTAAATATAATAAATCTATGATTTTACAATTGGCTCAGGCAGCTGGCATGATTGTACTAGGCTTTCCAATAAGCACCCCTTCCAAACAACTTCCGTTCTCTTTTAAGACTCACCAAATCTGACCTAAAGGCTCAATGTCATCACTCAAACATCGAGTCATGGTAATCTGGCGTCTCCATTTAAAGGTTGATTTATTTTCCCATGGGACATCCAGGTTTCTAGCATAAAATTCCATCCAGATGATGAATCAAGCTGTCAGCTTTTTCTTCTCCAAATCAGAGGTTAGAGACATTGAGAAACTTTTCTAATATTCTACTGCGTGCATCTCTAGTAATACTTGTTATCCATGTAAAAGCAATGCCACATCTGCCATCTGGTTTACTCTTGCTCTGTTGACCTGACTGAATAGGAATAACTGTTCAAGTGTTCTCAGGGGCTCTCCTATCCTGGGAGTTGAGAAATGTTTTTGATTCAAGCCATTGCCTACTCAATTCATATAAAACATTACACATTTGTCTAACTGACCAGATGTTTGCAGATATTCAAAACACACTAGTTTTTATAGAAAATATTTTGGAGAAGCTAGGGATATGGTTTAGGGAATTAAATGCTTGCTGCACAAACGTGAGTTCATATCCCCAGCACCCACATAAGTGCCTGGTGGGTATGGCAACCTGCCAATAATCCTAGCACACAGGAGGTGGCATGAGGACAGGGGATCCCTAGGGCTTGCTGCTTAGCTAGACTGGCTGAATTGGCAAACCCCATATTCAGTTGAGAAACCCTGGATCAGTTAATAAGTGGGAGAGTGATTGAGGATGACGCTCAACAGCAATCTCTGGCCTCCACATGCCTGCACATTCACTCCTAAGCAGTTGTATAGCAAATGCTTTAGAATTAAAATATTCCCTCCTGGAGGAAGGAGGGAGGCTCAAGAAATTCAAGAGGTCAAGCCTGAGAGAGCTGAAACTTAAAAGGGGACCACTCTGCAAGGATGTAGGAGCAGTTGAGGGGCAGACTCTGATCAGTGATATGTGGCAATTTTTCTCCGAATTGAAACATTCCCTCCTGGGGGAGGAGGGAGCCTCAGGAGACTGAGGAAGTCAACTTGTCTGGGGAAAAGGTTGCAAGACTCCCACCCCCTAAGGATAGATAAAGGTTAAACAACTGCTTGGGGAGAGACTCTCCTACCTGCCATTCACCTATGTTGGGCTGAGCTTTTTGGAGATGCAGCTGCCTTTTATTCAGATATACTTTGATAAATAACCCCTCTCTCTGCTCTGTAAGTTACTCCAATCCATTCATTGGTGGACCAAAACTGGTTTTGTCTGTTATTTGGGCCTTCACTGGGGTGATGATGTATGTTCACATCTCCCTAGGGAAAAAATGTTTCCCGTGACATGCACGCACACACATATAATGCTTACACACACACACAAACACACAAAGATTTTGAAACCATTAAAGTTTGCACAGCTGGGAGGGGAAAGGTTGGACGTAACCAGTGACGTCATCAGTGAGAATGTGCCCAGTGTTCTGAGAGGTCAACATGAATGCTCCTTTCCCCCAATGCTCCAGTTCTGGATCCTTGGCCAGAGGTCATGAGTAAGGCCTCACCCCTGCGGGTTGCTGTCCCTGAGCCTCCTGCCAGCTTTATCTTGCTGTGATGATTGGTCTCCATTCTGCTTTTAATGCCTTGGCTGTCCCACTGTGCTGCAAGCTGAGCACAGGGCTGCTGGGAGAGCTCTAGCCAACATTTCCCTGGTGCGAGTCACAGGAAGACTTCCTGGAAAGGATGAGTCTGGACTCCAACCAAATTGCCTTCCTATTGATTCTCAGAAAGCCACAATTTCAGGCTTTAGGGGGTAGAAGCACTTCTGGTTGGCCCAGCTCTCAGTTGGAGACCAGCCTGAGGAACAGGTGGGCACCAATGTGCAGATGCTCCTGCCTCACCCACACTCAGTTTGTCTCTCTTCTGGTGTCGGTTCTGCGACTTAAATCAATTTTTCTCCTCAACCCGTGGAGCTTGAGGATCTTGCTGCCATCTGGAACAGGACTATGAAATGGCAGTTTGGCAGTGGCCTGGTGAGAGGGAGAGTTAGTGGTTGAAGTGAGGACAGCAAGCAATGGTCATAGAAGGCACAGATATTTCCACACACCATGGTCCACAAGCTGAGTGTGTGGTCTCAGATATACCAAGAGGCTTCAAGATGATGGCAGGATAGGAAAGGAAAATAATAGAAATGCAGAGAAAGCAAAATAAATTTCATTTTGGCATTAATAAGAAATCTTGGGTCTTCTCTCTTAAAGACTCCAGATACAGCCATATTCCTAGCTTTCATTACAATCTGTAGGGTCCTGCTAGGAGGTAAAAGTAAGATAACTTCTAGGATGTCTTCTTTTACAAAATGATAGTGTTAGGAAGCAAGGGATGAGACTGTCCCAACGTTTTTACTGTGGTAGGGAAAATGAGTTGAACAGACACTGAGATGTCTGACTCTATTTTCCATACTCTGTTAAAAACACATATGACCCTATCACCTGAAGTTTGTGTCGTTACTGCTGGCCTCACTGTTATTTTTGTTAAGGTTGACAGGCAGATAAAGCTAAGGTCTTGGTGGCCTAAACTTTTCAGAAAAATAGAACATACTTTACTAGAAGGAAATAATTTGGTAATGATTTCTCAGTTTATTCTTAGCCATACAAGGGAGACGTTTCTAGATTCTTCTACAGAGGCAAAATCCACTCCTCCAACCAATACTTTCCTACCCCTAGTTGTTGGTAGCTCAGAGCTGCAGAAGACATATTGCTTTTAGGAATGGCAGACAGTCTTCTGAGGCCCCCTCTCACTGTGTGCTGGGCTTGACCACACTCAGAATTTTTGTTTAACTAGGTTTACTTTGGATGTACTTGGCATAGTTCTCTTTCTGCAAGCCTACGTGATCCAGACAGCCCTGGCTTACAGCTCAACTCTGCAGGTCAGTTACACAACAAGTAGGAGGAACTTTGAATATACCCAGCTTTGGGAGAAAATAGCATAATAACACAGGGAGCCAAGATGATGAGCTAATTGCTTTAGAATTGAGCTTAGGCTATCTGGCCAGGATGTCCTCTTCCATAATAGTAAGAATGTGAGCTTGAGTAGAGGAGAAGGAATGAGGGAAATGTTAGGAAACTCAACCAAGGAATGCAGGAAGGTAACAAAGAATGAAACAAATACAGCAGGTTGACTTTCCTGAAACTTTCACTTATCTTCCTGAGCAAAAGTGGTGAATGAGTACAGTCTGCTCTGGAAAAAGAACAAGTATTTGGATGGCAGGGCTAGAGCCAAAGTTTAAATTTGACTCTAAAACTTGCTAAGTTGCATAACTTTGGGCAAATTACACAAGTTCCTTGAGCCATTGTTTTTCTCATTTATCAAACGAGACTAAGAATTTTGGACAGAGCAGGTTCTATGAACGGGTCCAGAACATGTTTGTGAAGTGCCTTCCTAGCTCACCCCTAGCATGGGAAGAACATTAGTGTGTAATTATTTATTATAATATCATCTATCTGCGTCTGCATCAGCTTCTATTCTATCTAAAACTATGTAAATGTGATGTTGAAATTATCTGTTTATACTCAAATCATAATCAACTTTGATTTCACACTAGAATCAGACAGAGAGGTTTTTTTTTTTCTTTTTTAATACTTACACCCCAGTCTGACCCCAGACCAATCAGACCAGAAGCACTGGAAGTGGGTGTCACCATGATGTTCTATGTCTCCACAGGGGATTCCAGTGTGTACCCAGGGCTGAACCACCGGCCTATCCCCCTCCCTCAAGAAGGCCCTTTGGAGCACAGAGAAAGCCTTTCATCTTCACATCCCCATTCCTAGACAAATGTAGACACTGAGTGAATATTTCTTGACCCTCACTATGATAGTTTGAATGTATGGCCCCATAAAATCAGCTGTTTTATTAAAATTGAGCTTACAACATGAGGCCCTAGCAAATAGATCCATGCACAGGGAGGGTGTCACCAGGGGCACATCTTGGAGTCCATCCCTAAAGTGTGTTTAGGGGCAGATCTTGAATGAAGCCTTAAGGTATGTGGAGAACAGTTTGAGCTCTGGCAGTTTTGCGGTGCTGGCTCTTGGTGGTGTCTCTTGGCTACTGATCTATGGAAATTATTTCTTCTGCCTTTGATGTTGTACCCCTCAAATTTATAAGCCTGAAATAAGCCCTTTCTTCCATAAGCTGCTTCTGTTTTTTTCCAGCAGTGTGAATCTGACTGCAACACTCATTCAACTAGAGAAAGTTGTTCAAATTTCCATGACTTTTCTCCCACAGGCTGATACGTGCCTTGGGCATCAAAGGCAAGAGATAGCAACACACTATTGCTGTCGTGATGGATGCATTAGTTACTTTCTTTCTGCTGTGAACAAATGCCTGACAAGAAGCAGCCTCAGGAAGAAAGGATTTGTTTGGCTTCTGGTTTACATGACGAGGAAGTCATGGCAGCAGGAGTGTGAGGTGTCTGGTCACATTGTGTCCACAGTCAGGAATTAGAAAACAAGATGAATGCTGATTTTCTTAGCTCAGTTTCTCCATACATATTTAAGGTGGGTGTCCCCTACACCTAAATCTCTCTGGAAACTCCCACACAGACACACATAGAAATGTTTCTCTAGTCAAGTGGACAATGATGATTAACCATCACAATGGAAATTGGAGAGTCAAGGAGAATAAAGGGTCGAATCCTCTTCACCAGCAACCTTTAGCCACAAGGCATTGGTCATTGGGGCTTCTCTTGAGGCATCAGTCACCAGAGATCAGAGAAATGGGATAGCAGAATACTTTGGGAAATCCTATCAACTTAAAAACAAAACAAGGAGTTGGGAAAATTGCTCAGAAGTTAAAGGCACATCCTTACAAAACTTGCTGACCTTGGCTTGATTTCCCCAGTAAAGCCAGATGCACAAAATGCCATGTGCATCTAGAACTTGTTTGCAGTAGCAAGAGGCCCTGCTGTTGTTATATTCTCTCTCTCTCTCTCTCTCTCTCTCTCTCTCTCTCTCTCTCTCTCTCTCTCTCTTTGCCTGTCTTTCTCTCTGTTAAAGTTACCTTCTCATTGCTGGGACTAAATACCTGAGAGTAGCTGATGAGAGGAAAGGATCACATTTTGGCTTACAGTTGCAAGGAGAAGCTCATGGCAGGGAAAGCATGGCATGAGCAAAGGGCATCACAACCTGTCACCGAGCTGGAAAACAGCAGCAGAAGAGTGAACAGAACTCTGGCAAGGAAGAGACCACTACAACACCCCTAAGACTACACCAACAACACACCTTCTTCAGCAAGGCTCAGCTTTCCAAATTGTCATCAGCTGAAGTCCAAGTATTCAGAACACATGAGTTTATGGGGGACATCTAATTCAAACCACCGCATTCTGCCTTTGGCCTGCATAAACTCATGACCTTCTAAAATGCAATGCTTTTAGTCCAACTAGAAAAGTCCACATAAGTTTTATCAATTCCAACACTGTTCAGACATTCAAGGTCTCTTAACTGTGAGGCTGTAAAAAGAAAAATATATAATGGCAAAGAGTAAACCTTCACACTGCAAAAGATGACATTAGGTGTAGTAAGGAAAGATTGAACTAGTGCAACATCTAAAAGCAACAGGGCAAACATCAAATCCTGTAGCCCCATGTCTGACATCTGTAACCAGTAACAAAGTCTCTAGGGTTTCTATTCTGCCCCTACACCTCCCATTCCAGTAGCCGTCATTGGCAGGCATCCCATATCCCTGGTATCTCCAAAATCCAAAATCCTGGGGCTTCCTTTGCAAACTACATTTTATCCTTATGGCTCCACTGGGTCTCTATGCAGTGACTCCATTTGTTTCACATTGGCCTGTGGCCATTTCCAAAAAAAGGTATGTTGCAAATTCAATGGCCCTTTCTTTCCCACATTTTTTATAGTCCCATAGTATCAGATGGGCTACCAAATTATTAATCCAGGGGGCAATAAAGCTGCCTTTGAAGAGTAGGGATACTTCTTCCGCATTCTGCCCCCCTACTTTTAAAAGAAAAAGCATTCTTCCTTCTATTGCTAGGTAGAAGCTGACCCAATCTCAATGATAATTATCTCTCAAACAATTGCAGCTGAATAGGGCTGCTATCTCCTGCCCAAAGCTTTCATTTCTTTCTGTGTCATATTCTTCTGCTCATAATATCCATTTCTTCTAAACTCAATCCTGCTCAGGTTCTCAGGACACAGGAAAAACTCAGCTAGCCTCTTATGCAAACTGTCTCTAGCCTCACCTGGACTGAACTCTTTTGTCTCCTCATAAGCCAAACCTGCACATTTCTTTCTGAATTTAAGTCTCTCGAGCTCCGAGCAGAAAGGTCCATCAAGCTCTATTTGTAGCATTGCAAGGCATCTCTTAGGCCAAGGTTTCAAATCCTTCCACATTCCTCTTGCAAATCAGTTTCAAAAGGCCAAAAGCTACACAGTCAGCTTTCTAGCATACTGGGTACCAATTTTCTGTTACAGTTCCCTTCTCATTGCTAAAACAAAACACCCAACTGAAAGCAGCTGATGGGAGGAAAGGATTCATTTTGGCTTACAGTTGCAAGATTTCATGATGGTAGGGAAAAGCATGGCATAAGTAGATCCTGGACATCACAATCTGCCACAGGAGGTAGAAAACATCAGGATTGTTAGTCAAATTCTAGCAAGGGGGAGCTGGCTATAACGTTCCTAAACCCACCCCAGCAACACACTTCCTCCAGCAAGACTCCATCACCCAGATTTTCATTAGCTAGAGACCAAGCATTCAGAACACATAACTTTATGGGGGACATCTGATCCAAACCATCATATACTCTCTCAAATAAATTTTTTAAAGTTCTTAAAAATAAAACATAACAGGAGCTTCTTCAAAAGAATTTCTTTGAGAGATAGAAAAAGTCACGGCCATGGTCAGAGGTAAGAAGAGAGATCATATTGTAAAGCCAAATAGGCACACATTTAGGATAACAGTTATCTCTCAGAATCTGTGGAAGATTCTTTCTAGAATCTTCCATGGATACTAAAATCTGCAGATGCTCACCTCCCTTATATAAGATTGTGTAGTATTTGCTTGTAGTTTGTGCCCATCCTCTCATGTACTTTAAATCATTTCTAGATTATATAGCAAACAACAAAATATAAATGCTATATAAGTAGGTATTATGCTACATTGTTTATGGAATCATGACAAGAGAAAAAGTGTGTGTGTGTGTGTGTGTGTGTGTGTGTGTGTGTGTGTGTGTGTGATTAGTACAGGTGCAGTTATTTTTCCATGAATATTTCTGATCCATGGTGCATTGAATGCAAACTCACAGATATGGAGGGCTGGCTGTGACTTGTGGGTTTAGAATATACCAGTAAAATTCCCAGTTACTTCTATGGTGAGACTCCCCAGCATTCACAATGATTAGTTTCTGTTTTCCAGACATATATTGTTCCTGCCCACTCTGTAATCTTGGGCATTATTATGTAACATTTGACCAACAGTATATGTGCAAGAGATACAAGTGCCAAATCCCAGAGATAATTCTTAGAGCCTATGTATGCACAGAGTCTGCTATAGCAAGATAGAAGGATGGGCTAAGGACCACACAGAACAGAGATCTCAGCTCATCCGTGACAAAGAGGTGGCATGAGAGAAAACAGACCTCTGTTCCTTGAAGACAGTGAGATTGATATATATATATATGTATATATATATATATATTTGAGAGCCAGAGAGAGAGAGAGAGAGAGAGAGAGAGAGAGAGAGAGAGAGAGAGAGAGAGAAGGGGGGCTATGTATGCCTTCAAGCCCAGCACTCAGGAGGCGGAGGTAGAGGATTGCCATGAGTTAGAGGTCAGTCTGAGACTACATAGTGAATTATTCCAGGTCATCAGCCTGGGCTAGATAGATCAAAACCATACCCCCCCACAAAAAAAAAAACCACCCAACAACAAAAACAATCAAAGTGACTATGGGCATGGGCACACCAGGTCTCTTGTTGCTTCAAATGAACTCCAGGTACATGTACCACCTTGTGCATCTGGCTTTTACACGGGCTGGGAATCAAATCTGGGCCATAAGGCTTTGAAGCAAGGGTCTTTAACTGCTGAATCATCTCCCCAGTCCCACAACCCCTAAGATTTTTCAGGATGTTTGTTATTACAACACAACCTTGTCCACCCAAATATTTTTATAGTTATATTAAATGTAAGAACTTCTAAGATAATGACTTCCTTTGCAATAACAGATTGAACAAAGTTTTATGCAAAATTGCTCAAAATTAACTTTCTGGGAAGATGGTTGAGTGGATAAAGTTGCTTGCTTGCAAAGCCTGCCAACTTGGGTTCAATTTTCCAGCCACACATGTAAAGCTAGACACAAAAGACCATGCATTTCCTAGTGGGCAGTTAAGGTTGCTTCTTCAGAGGGGAGGTTGAGACAGTTTAGGGTGAATGGGCAAAGAATGTCTTTGAGGCTGACGTTGCAGTCTCCACTTTGCTAGAGGTCAGAGAAGGTTCTGGTTTCTCCTTGTCTCTTGCCTAAAGGAGTTCCTTAGACCCAGATCTGTTTTAGTTCTCCCCCACCCCTCAGGTGGAGTCTTGTCTAGCCCAGGCTGACCTGGAACTATTTAGTCTTAAACTGGCTTCAAACTCACAGTAATCCTCCTAGCTCAGCCTCCCAAGTGCTGGGATTAAAAGCATGCCTGGCAAAGAAAGAGAGAGAATGAGTATATCAGGGCCTCCAATGAACTCCAGATGCATGTGCCACCTTTTGCATCTGGCTTTTCATGGGTACTGGGAAATTGAACTCAGGTCTTTAGGCTTTGTAGGCAAGTGTCTTAACAGCTAAGCCATCTCTTCAGCCCAAGATTTATTTTGCCATAAACAAACTGAGTCTCTACCTATGGACTAGACTTAAGATTTCTGGAAAGATTAAATCTGAACCTAGCATTGTGGTTAGTTAGTGTCTCCTCAAAACTTGGTGTTGAGGTTGGTAAGCTCAGCCCTCATTCAGAACCTATAAATGACACAAATTTGGGTGGGCTTTACCCCCTTTTGGCCTCTCATGGGTCTTCATACTTTCTCCACTTTCATTTTCTTAATCTGATAAAATCTCTCTCTAAACTTCAGGAAAAGTGGTGCATGCATCTGGAGTTCTTTTGCAGTGGTAAGAAAGTGGTACATACACACACCCACACACCCACACACACACACAAAAAAAACCCCCTGACTTTCTAAACCATGTCTTTTCCCATAAATTAGGTAAATTTCCACATTTCTCTAGTCCTCAGTTTCTCCAACTATAAAAATTGTTCAACTATGAGTGTGAACAGATCATCCACATCAAGGCTTTAGCAAACTGCCATGTGATGTTGATGCTTGGTCAATATTAGGTTATACAGTCCCATTATTTGCAGAATAACTTGAATGAATGATAGGGAATCAAAAAGCATACCATACCTATTTGCTAAGTTCATTAATGAGGGACAAAGAAACTATGAAACATCTGCAAATTCTTTGAATATTGTGCTGGCTTTTTAAGGCTTTATGTCTTTTTTATATCTTTTTAAAACTCCATCTGGGAAATGAGGTATCACTGAAAGAATGAGAGGAGAGGAAGGCGCTAGCAAATGAAAAAAAGAAGTTTATTTCTTTAAAGACAGCGCGATCTAATGGAGTGTGCCTATTTCTCTTTTCTTTAGCAATCTGTTGACAGTGTGTTTATATTCTAGTCCTTTCTCTGAAGCTGGCTCTATGTTTGGTCTTTTAAAGTCAAGCAGCACCATGAATGTTCCTTCCCCATCTGTCCCTGTAGATGAGGTCACACACTAAGACTTTCTAGACAGTGGCTGATGCCCAGAGCTCTGGAAAGATCCTGCATGGTTGCTGAGTTTCACTGTTATGGGCAGCAGCTTCTCTCCAATTTAAAGGAGTCCTTGCCACACACTTTCAGAGAACAAGAAGTGTCAAACAACGCTGGCACATTCTAAACCAAAGGTATTGCAGAATAACACTCAATCTTAGTTTTGCATGAGCTAGGCATTTAGGTTGCTTATCATGGTTTATTCCTGCAAAAATGACACTATGGATAAGTTTGGGAATATTCTTGTCTCCCTTAATTGAAGGCTTTGATTCCAGCTTCAGTTACTCAAGGTCAATGACACCCTTCCCAGGATGTGACTGGGTCCTTCCCAGGATGTGACTTGTCCTTTTGTACAATATAGGCTACATATGATACCTGCCTGTTAGTCAGTCACCCTGGTTATCAGATCAGTGGCTGCAGTATCACAGTGTCCACATCCCCTTTATTTTTTACTTAACAATGGCTCCTAAGGTCAAGAGAGGTGATGCTGGTGATATGTCAAAGATAAGTTAAAATCTATTTCTATTAATAGAAAAGGCGGCCTGGTGAGTGGACCAGTGAGTGATTGGGACCCATGGGGTCTGGGTGCCAGTGTGTTTGAGGCCAGATAGCTCTAGGCAGGTGAAGTGCTCAAAGGCAGTGAGAACCTGATTCTACCATCAAGACCAGAAATGATGGCTGACTCCCTGGCAAGAGATGAACCACCCATAGCACATCAGCTAGGGCCCAGGTGAAACCACAGAGGAAGTGCCAGATGAGCAAGAGGGCTGCTTCCACAGTGAAACCATCAACCTGTGCCAGGAAGATGGAGAGAGACCCTGAGGATACTCAAAATGTTCCAATGCACAATTCCAGGAACTGCTAAGAGCTCAACACTATAGTAGACTTGAACTCACCCACCATTCCTCAGGGACTTTTGTGGAAAGATTTTAAAACCGTGGTAGTGAGGAATATCTAAAAGCATTGCCCCCATCCAGTAACTGGCTGCTGCTGGCACACCTCATAGCCCTCACTCCAGCAGGCCCAACAAGGAGGGCTCTCAGTGGAATGAGGGCAGGGAGGAGGGAAATGGTGGTGCCAACACATGACTCATTCATACAGTTTCTATTTAATACATTTTTTTAAAGAAGAAAAAAGGTGAAAGTTCCTATTTTGATAAGGGAATTTGAAGAAGAATATGGGGAAATTGCTAAAATGTTTTGTCAGAACACATCTTCTCTCTGTGAAATTGTGGAGAGAGAAAAAGAAATGGGTACTAGTTTTGCTGTTGTACCCCAAATTGGAAAAGTTACAGCCACAGTGTGTGGTATGCACTTGGTATCGATGGGAAAGGCATCAATTACAGGGTTCTATATTGTCATGATGTTGTGTATTTATTGGGAGTCTTGGAATGTGACCCCTGTGGATAGGGGTAGACTACTGTATGTTGTTTGCAACTGTGGACTGTGCTGAAGTGGTTGATGTGGTGCAAGTGAGTTATGTCTAGCCTGATACACAGCTTTCAACTGTAACACCATTGTCGTTCCCATAAGCAAGAAATGTGAACTTGGTCTCCTACAGCCTTGCTTGAAGAGCTGATATGCTTTTGAATTGTTGCCAGTGTGATAGGTGTATAATGGTGTCTCAGTAGTGGTGTGTGGCTGCTTCTTTGGGTTTGGATATGACCATTTGCTCTCCTGAATTAGAGCAGCTGTGGTCACTCCCATGAGACCCTCACAAGAGTGAGCCCATTAACATGCCCTCACAGAAGGAGGGGGAAGGCTCATGAGGCTGACAGGGCTTCAGGGATATAAGGACTTATCACTAACTTGGAGGAGACTGGATGGGTAGCAGCCCATATCTCACCCATGCATCTACAAGCAACCCCTCATCCTGGCTCTTGTAAGCAATGCCAATAAACCCATTGACTCATTAAACTAGTGATGGGTGATGTAGTCAGTCACATGTCTCTGGGTTGAATCTCCAAACCAGGCACAATTTTGGGGAGGAAAGTATTTATTGAAGAAACAGACCCAGGGGAAGTTAAGGAAAGGTTGGCTCCCCTTCACAGATTCAAGCAGAGACAGAGAAACAGCACCTCCAGAAGCAAGCAAGCAAGCACACTCCAAACTCGCAAACAAGAGGAATTATAGGCTTGAGCTCAGACTGCTTTTTGCATATGTAAAGCTAGAATTTCAGACCCACCCCAGAAACACCTTAGGGATGAACCCTAGGATCTGGCCAAGATGACACACCTCCTCCAGCCAGAACTGGCTGGAGATAATTTACAATTATAATAAGCTTTTGAATCTATGGGGGGACATTATTCAAACTACCACAGGTGGAATCCCTTCCCTGGTCCATCTGTCACTGCACTCTCTAACTTGGGTGAGTAGAATGACTCCT
This sequence comes from Zapus hudsonius, assembly GCA_004024765.1. NCBI lineage: Eukaryota > Metazoa > Chordata > Mammalia > Rodentia > Dipodidae > Zapus > Zapus hudsonius. The sequence continues at coordinate 60,780 of PVHP010005750.1, forward strand.
CAGGAAATGTCACACAACACATAGTAGTTGTAATTTGTATTTCGCATGTGATAACCTGATATCTTTTCTTATGCTTGAGGGTGTTTTAGGTGAATTTAAAAACCTATTCCTTTCTTCATAGTTCCTCAGCATCACCCTAAATAGCCTGCTTATACTTCTTACTTGGCTTCTGAAAAGGCTTCTGGCTGATGTCTTTACCACACCGCCTCTGCCTGTCAGTTTCCTGCAACATGGTTACCCTAGCAGTCAAGATCATCTTTTTAAAAAAAATATTTTATTTATTCATTTTCAAGCAGAGATATAGAGAGAGAAGAGAGGGAGAGGGAGGGAGAGAGAGAGAGAAAGAGAGAGAGAGAGAGAGAGAGAGAAAGAGAACCAGGGCCACCACCTGGTGGGTCTGGCTTATGTGGGTCCTGGGGAATTGAACCCGTGGCCTTAGGCACTGGAGGCAAGTGCCTTAACCGCTGAGCCATTTCTCCAGCCCCAAGGTCATCTTAAAACACCACCTTGAAACACAATTTTGATCAACTGATTGGTCACTTAGAACTAACAAGGATGGAACTCTGGGCCTCACACTTGCTGGGCAGGCAGGCTTTCTACCACCAAGCTGCATCTCAGTACATGCATGAAAGCTCTCTCTGTCCCTCTCCTCTCTTTCTCTCTCTTCTCTCTTAAGCAACTTTTAATTATTCCTTCTTACCCACAGAATATTTTTAAATTCATTCATTAAATTCAAGATACGGTCTTCAATTGCTTCTCCAAACTTCTGTCTGCCTGTTCCCTTGTACTTGTTCATGCCTTCTGCAAAACTAGCACATTCAATAACACCAAATCCAGGGCTCAAGTTCTTGCCTCAGGTTGACGCCCCTGGGGATGGCAGTCCCTCCTTGCTGTGTTCAACCTAGGCAAACTCCCATGTTCCCTCCTTTCCTCTCCTAGGAATCCTTCCTTGACCACTTCAGGGCCAAAGGTCCCTCCTTTTCTAATTTTTGGTTTGTTTGGTTTGGTTTCCAGGTAGGGTCTCACTCTAACTCAGGCTGTCCTGGAACTCACTCTGTAATCCTAGGCTGGCCTCAAATTCATGCAGATCCTCCTAGATTCTCCTACCTCTGTCTCTCAAGTGCTGGGATTAAAGGCATGCACCACCATAACAGACTCCTTTCTACAGTTTTTATGCATGCTTTTCTTTGTTTGGTGCTAGTTTATGTGAATTTTTGATAATTTCCTTAAGTTTTATGTTTTTTTAAATTTGGACTATATTTATTGACCTCTATTTTTATCAATGAAGTAAACCAGTAAAGAGACCTTATGTAATTTGGCTAAACCCATCATGAAGTTATTGGAACTATAGGCAAAGACTAAAAGTCAGGTTACACCTATTACCACATTCTCTACATTAAATCACAGAATGCCTCAAAGCACTAGGTAAAATTTCTCCATTTAGTCCCTACCACACTCAGTGAAAAAATATATTCCAGCATTTAGATTTGTCTTTGTGAAAATTCCTATTGAAGATACTGATTAGAAATGCAAAGAATTTGACATCAGATACTCTTAGAACAAAGCATAAAATGCTATTTGTTTACAGCCAGATAGAGGAGAGAAACCTAGACCAGCAGTAATAAAAATGCTCTTAGCTCCATCCTACAGTATCAAGTTCAATATTTTTTCTGCAGACAAAGCCATTGTGTTTTGGTCATAGGTTCAGTTTTTGATCTCCTTGATGGGAATCTTCCCTTGAGATGACAAACCCCTAACTCTAGCCAGGAACCAGAGGGATTTGGAATTTTTCTTTATTAGTTGTGAAACACTGACATTAATCTATAGAACTCTAAATATCTGAGAAGGCATATAAAGCTCACACAATATCTCCAGTGTTCACAATAGCTATTTATGACAGAGCAGAGATAAAACTTCTCTAAGTGATTGATTTTATATTTTCCAAATTCTCCCAGGTTCAAAAAAGAATCTACATTAAAATGGAACAGAGCTGAATCTTCTCCAAAGGATGTTTTGTTCCACAAGAAGAATTTTGAGGGAATCTATAATCAGTTATTCTTTATAATTATCATTTTTAATCATTGGTGTGTGAGTGTGTATGGTGCATGCATGTGTGTGTGTTATGTATGCATGTGTGTGTGTGTGTGTGTGTGTGTGTGTGTGTGTGTGTGTGTGTGTGTGTGTGTAGAGACCAGAGGAAGACATCAGTGTCCTCTCGGTTACTCTTTTATCTTTCCTCCTCAGAGCAGAGTCTCTTTCTGAACATGGAGCCTGCTGTTTTTTTGTTATACCAGTGAGCCTCAGTGGTCTTCCTGTCTCCACTCCTTTTAACATTGGGGTTACAGGAGTGGACAGCCATGTCTGGATTTTCATGTGGATACTGGTGGTGAAATTCAAATTCTCACGATTATACAGCAAGTACGCTTACCCGCTGATGCCTCCTCTGCCTGGTAAATTGTTCTTATTTAAGTTCATTTTTCTGTTGTTGTTGTTTTTCAAGGTAGGGTCTCTCTCTAGCCCAAGCTGACCTGGAATTCACTATGTAGTCTCAAGGTGGCCTCAAACTCACAGCAATTCTCCTACCTCTGCCTCCCGAGTGCTGGGATCAAAACCACCACACCTGGTTTCTAAGTTCATTTTTTTTTTAATTTAATATTTATTGTCCATAATGAGTTACATTATTTAGTGGGCAAACCATGCGTTGTTATCCCGACTTCCCCAATTCCCCCCCTCCCCATCCCTGATCAGTTGTATATCCTCCTTCATGGGCTGTCTGTATTAGTCCTTGTGGCAAGGGATCCTGTATATCTTAGTACTCATCCCGGTCTTCCTGGC
>PVHP010005751.1:0-63582 GCA_004024765.1 Zapus hudsonius
AGGGAGGGAGAGAGAACACCAGGGCCACCACCTTGTAGGTCTGGCTTATGTGGGACCGGGGGAATTGAACCCGAGGCCTTAGGCACTGGAGGCAAGTGCCTTAACTGCTGAGCCATCTCTCCAGCCCTGAAGAAAAGTATTTTAATAAAAACGCCTGGCTCTATTGGGGGACAAACATTCAAACTACCACACACCTCAGTTATTCTAATCCAGAAAGTTCCTCACGGGCATGTCCAGAGGTTTGTTTCCAGGTGATTCTAAATCCAATCAGGTTCACAAGTGAGACTGATCATCACAAATGGATTATTGATTATTTTATGTTAGATAAAATATTTATAGATTCAGGGTATATTGCTAAGCAAGTGTCTTTCTCCAGGACCTCTTTCAAGCAGACTTGTCAAAGTATTGTCATTTGTAAACCAAGTCCACTGTCCCCTCTTTTGATGGCCATGACAAAAGGTCATCTTCTGATGTCCCCTCAGCCCCTTGGATACAAGGGCAAATGTTGGAGGCTCTTGGGATCGTATGCTCTGCTATAGAAGAAAGCCGGCCATCTGGCTGCTTCTTGCAGAGAGCTTCATGTTGCGGCACAAAGCACCCAACAAGGCAGCTTGTGGAGGAAGGGGTTTATTTTGGCTTACAGACTTGAGGGGAAGCCCCATGAAGGCAGGACAAATGATGGCACAAGCAGAAACTGATCATCACCTTCTGGTCAACATCAGGTGGACAACAGCAGCAGGAGAGCAAGGGGAAGCTGGCCATAAATCGCATAAGCTTGCCCCCAATGCTACACTGCCTCCAGGAGGCTCCAATTCCTAAATTACCATGGGCTGGGGACCGAGTATTGAGAACACAGGTGTTTATGGGGGACACCTGAATCAAACCACCACCTGCTCAAGAACTCTGCCGTGATGCCATCCATCTCTGGTTCGTGGACACTCTCACTTGCCTGTCTGCAATTCAGGTCTTAGAAATACTAAAGTTTTATTTGTTTAAATTCCAAGTTAGCAGTTTTATTCACTGCAGTATATGACCGTTTAATCTATCCTTGTCTGAAGTTCAGTGAGTCATTTGAATATGAAGATTGGAGTTTGGGGCTCAAATAAGTTCCCTTTCACTATTTAGAAATCTTATCCTCTGTTCATTTTTCTTCTGACATTCATGTAGAGTCTGTTTTCCAAATCTACTGTTGTTCTCATTGTTATGGCTTACTTCATACATACCCTTCAATTCATTCTTGCAAATCCTGGTTCATTTTTATAAATCCACCAGGTGTGTGTGTGTGTGTGTGTGTGTGTGTGTGTGTGTGTGTGTGTGTGTGTGTGTTTGAGTGTATGGGGTATGCTAAAATCTCCTTTATGGTTTTGTTTGTTGGGAGGAGTGTAATTGTTGTTCAAGTTTAAAGCCTACCCCTGATCTTTTAATGCTTAGATAACATTTATGTTTGCTATTCCAAAACAATTCAATGTTAGATGATACCTTTATATCAATTGATTGGTTTAATTAAAAATTCTAAACTCCACTTGTATGATAAGTTTTAGGAAGCATTTGTTCTGTTCTCTTCTTGCCTAAATCTGCAAAACTGCTTGGTCATTACTAACTGCAATTTAAGACAGTTCTGTGAAAGCTAAAATATTGACAGAGTTCTCTGGCTCTTGTTTCCATAGTTTTTAGATTTTTTGTACAAGATAAGAAAGCTATGTTGATTCAGGGGGTGTGGGGATGGATTTCTCCAATAGCTTTATTTCCTTACAAACCAGTTTGTGTAGGACACATATTTAGTCTCAATTACCTTCACCACAAGTCATGGGATTGTTCACTTCCTTTATTTGTCTAAACAATGTAGCTTGAACAAGGACCATAGACAGAATTTTCCATAACAACTCAAAACAATTTCCAAAGCTCACTTACATTTTATATGTCCAGTTGATGGAATTTGTAAATTTATGTTAAATATAGTCAAAAGAATATAAATGCCAGTTGCTTAAAGAGCAAAACAGAAAGAGAAAGGAAAAAAAAAACCAATTATCAATGGGTTGGGGAGATGATGCAGCAGTTAAAGGCACTCCCTTGCAAACCTGTTGGCCTGGCTTTGGTTCCCTGGTACCCAGGCAAAACCAGGTGCACAATGTGGTGCATGCACCTGGAGTTTATTTCAGCAACACCCATGCTCTTTCTCCTAAAACGTATAATAAACTATTTAAGTTAAACAAATATCAGAAGCTTGGAAGGCAGCTTGTCAGTAAACTTGCCATGCCAGTATGAGGATCTGAGTTCAGATCACTGGTACTCAGGTAAAACTGGGCATTGCAGAATGCTCCAGGAATCTCAGCACTGGAGAAGCAGAGACAAAATGTCTGGGCCTTGCTGGCAGCTAGCGTAGCTAAATCAGTGAGCTCCAGGTTCCAGAGGTCTTGTCTCAAAAAATAAGGAGGAGTGGATGCGGAGATGGCTCAGCAGTTAAGGCGCTTGTCCATAGCACCTAACACTTCAAGTTAAATTCTCCAGTACCCACGTAAGCCAGATGCACAAAGTGGTGCATGCATCTGGAGTTTGTTTGTAGTGGCTGGAGGCCCTGACCCACCCATTCTCCCTGTCTTTTTCTCTCTTTTTCTGCTTGTAAATAAATAAATAAATAAAAGTAGTTAAATAAAAAATAAGTTGGAGAGTGATTGAGGAAGACACCCTACATTGACCTCCACAGACAGACAGGCAAGCATGTACACACGCACGCACGCACGCACGCACGCACGCGCGCACGCGTGCGCGCACACACACACACAAACACAGAAACCAAAAATAACAAATAATAAAATTGCATTTGATTTAAGTCTAAGCAAGACAGCAGTACATTAGAAATTAGTCACACAAACTTAAAAGAATCCCCATTCGGATTGCTTGTCAAGTATATTTTTTATAGACCATAAACCATTATGATTCCCTCCCCACCCTTCCTCATATCTCTTCCCCCTCTCAATTATTCCCTTTTTTGTTTCAGTGTCATCTTTTCCTCCCATTATGTGTTAGGTATTATCAGGCACTGTGAAGTCATGAATATCAAGGCCATTTTGTCTAGAAGATTGCATTGTAAGCAGTCCTCCCCTTCTTTTGTAGGCAATGGCCTTAACTGCTAAGGCATCTCTCCAGCTGCGTACTTCTTTGAGACTAGGTGTCCTATGTACCCAAGGCTGGCATCCAATTCCTGACACTCCCCTTTACCTCCTGAGTGCTGGAATTGTAAGCATGGCTCATCACATTCAGCCTCATCATAACTTTAAAAATGCAAGACCATATCTGGAGTAAGAATTAAAAGAAATGAAAAACAATTTACATAAAGTGTGCAGTGTTGAGAATTCAATTCCTTTAACATCTTTAACGAAGGGTAGCCAGTGAGCAAGGAAAACAAACACCCAACTCCAAACACCTCACTTTACAAAGAGATGAAGCAATGACTTCTGTCCCCGTAAAGTTGGTCCCCTATGGCCTCTTACCAGCTTCTTGACATATTCTCTTAGTTCTGAGAGAGAATGAATGTTTTCCTTGACATCCACATTTCACTGTGAACAATTCCCTTCACTTTTGCCTCTGAGCAAGCATCAATGTTTCTAGGCCCTTGCTGGCTTCTCTCACACTTTGACTCGTGGCTTCTTGGACTCTGAAATAAGGAGCAACTACATATTAACATATTAAGGGCAACTGACCACTTCTCAAAGGATTTTTCCTGATTTACCTCAGGACCTAGAATTTCTTTTGTGTTTCAGTTTCTAGAGGTAGCAATGTTATTTTTAATCATAGTCTAACAAATGAAGTTATTAAAACTTCATCATCTAGGGGGGCTGGAGAGATGGCTCAGTGGTTTAGGCACTTGCCTCCAGTGCCTAAGGCCCCGGATTCAATTCCCCATGACCCACATAAGCCAGACCCACAAGGTGTGGCTCTGGTGCTCTCTCTCTCTCTCTCTCTCTCTCTCTCTTTCTCTCTCTCTCCCTTTGCTTAAAAATGAATAAATTAAAAAAAAACTTCATCATCTAGCACTATAACAGAAATACTATTATAGCCGGCCATGGTGGTTCACACCTTTAACCCCAGCACTCAGGAGACAGAGGTAGGATTGCTGTGAGTTCGAGACCACCCCGAGACTACAGAGTGAGTTCTAGGCCACCCTAGGCTAGAACGAGACCCTATCTTGAAGAAACCAAAAAAGAAGTACTATTATAAAATCAGTTGTGTGTCCATTTCTCCAGCTGGGTGGAAGACATTCTTCTTCCTTTCCTCTCCCTGCTATGACTAACCACAGTGAGTTAGAAGTCTAGCTCTCTGGAGGGCTTATTTGATCTAAATGACTTTAATTGCCCTCCCAGATCACTCCTAGTTTTGCACATATATCATTTGTTGTTAAAATAAATAAGACTGTGTTTTCACTTACCGGAGTCAACTGTCAAAGCATGTTTTATCTAGTTCTGCAGTTAAGCTCCAACCGTGACAGTCCGGCAGGCTTAAGCATAAGGTCTGCAATTGACGCCCTAATTTGTGTTAGTTATTACCGTCCTGTTACAGAATGCCACTCAATCGATCCTAGTTCCTTGGCAGGTGGGAAGAGATAACCACAAAAAAAAAAAAAAACAACCTAGATTAGCTAATCCTGTCAGAGGTTCCCTCATAACTTAGACACTGTTATCTATATATCTGCTGGGTCACCTACTGCACAGTAAGTCCCACGAGAACAATAGCAGTTCCAGAGCCAAGTTCAATAACCGTGTCTCGTTGACATGAGTCATGTTTGTGGATTAATAGTTTCATTTGATGGACGTTTATAAGCAGAGAGGAACTCACCATGGCTTTGTCTCATCTCAGTACTAGGTGCAGTAAGAAAGTGTTCCCATTATGCAGTCATCCCTCAGGGGCCAAAAGGCCCACATGCCATTCTTTCCTGTTGTAAAATAGCTGCGTTTCAATACTGTTCTGATCTCTGATGTCTTGTGATTGGATACATTCGCATTTCAGGGTTTCTCTTCTCCACATGCTGCATCATCAGCATCACCATGACCCAGCCCCTCTCATTCCCACACCTCACAGCATGACAGTCTACCTCTTGCTCAGTGCTGTAGCCAGAGTTAAATTTCTTTCAGCCCTCAGCTACATCAGGATGCCTTCCTCCTCTTTCCTTCTTTACCTGGTAAACTCATCTTTTCTGTGAAAGCTTAGACATAGAGCTCTCATGGAAAGAATGATCTGGGCTAGAGAGATGCTCAGTGGTTAAAGGCTCTTGCTTACAAAGCCTGAAGACCTGGGTTCAATTCCCCAGATGCACAAAGTGGCATGTCTGGAGTTTGTTGGCAGTGGCACTAGGCCCTGGTGTGCCCACTCTCATTCTGTCACTCTACTTGCAAATAAATAAAATATTTAGAAAAAGAATTATCCCACCCCCGCTCACTAGAGGATCCTTCCACACAGGCAAATCCCAGTTTCAGAGCCAAATTCAACAGTCTCTTGTTGAGATTAAACACATTTGTGGGTTGAGTGGTCAGCTTTTACACTAGATGCTTTGTGATGTGCTCCTGTATTGTACCAGGCTTTCCTGGTCATATCTTACAGTTAAAGTATTAATGTTTAATAGCTTATCTCCTCCTCAGAGCTCAAAGATAAAGCAAGCATTTGTACTTTGAACAGTGAAAGCAAGCAGGCCCAGAAGAGGTAAATGGCTGACCTACTCATCTCAAAGCAGGACAAACCACGTGTGTTCTGATCGTCTTAACCAGTGTTTGATTTCTGTGCTGTTGTCTTGTTCTCCAGGGCGGCATATCACTATCCAGATGCCCCCCTAGATGACCCTGATAGCTTTAACACCTGGCCAGTGCTTCATAAGATACATGTTGTGCTCAGCGCAGGAACTCCAGAGGCATGCACCACTTTGTGCAGCTGGCCTTACATGGGTCCTGGGGAATTGAACCCTGGTTGTTAGGCTCTGTAGGCAAGTGCTTTAACAGATGAGCCATCTCTCCAGCCCCACCTCCTGCTTTTAAACTCAGAGTTGAGCTCTGAACAAGCCCTAGCTGTGACCTTCAATGCCCTTTCATAAAGTCTACCCAGAACGAGAGCAGACAGTGGTGCTCTATGGAAAGTACTGAGGGAGTCAGGAGGGAGTGTGACAGACAGGGTGTGTCCACACACTGAATCGCTCCTGCTCAGTAATCCGTGCCCATTTGACACCCCCCCCCGCTAGAGATTGAACCCAGAGCCTTGGGCAGGACAGGCAAGTACTCCACCACTGAGCATAGACCCTAGCCCTCTAGTTCCACCTGAAATCAGGCTCCTATATCCTTCACAGACTGAGAGTTGCATTTCAAAGGAAAAGAATTAACAAAAGTTTTCTCAAGTAACATCTCCAAGAAAAGCCACAGGCTTCAGAGAGAATATGACCTAAGAGACTGAAGAGATGGCTCTGCAGTTAAGGCACTTGCCTCCAGAGCCTAAGGACCCAGTTTCATTTCCCCAGTACCCACAGAAGCCAGAAGCACAAAATGGTACATTCATGTGGAGTTCCTTTGCAGTGGCAAGAGACCTTGACACTATCTTTCTCTGTATCTCTCTGCTTATAAATAAAATAATATTTTTTAAAAAAAGAATATGACCTATACTTCAGTAAGAGTGAAAGAAATGTTAGGCCCTCCTGGTTAAATGGGAAGTCCTCAGGTGCCCCGAGTTTCCAGTGAATTAAATGACACCAAATGATAAATAAATGGAACCAGTTCCCCTGCCTTCACTGTGTAGACACTTAGCAGGTGCTGAGCTGCTTTTCTGGGTACATTAGCTAGGGGCCTGTTTTTCTTACAGATGGAGTAAGCAGAACAGCTTGGAATAGAGACCAGGAGATCTGAGCCTTCCATTTCATGACTTTATGGTTGCATATTTATGAAGCACAATTGCTGTGTCTTCCCCCAGGAAGTAGACAAGGAAACAATGTTTACTAATAATCACAAATAATCACAAAGTAAAACAAATAACTGAACCACTCACTGGTCACAGTCTGATACAACATCATTTATGGAATTGTAAAAACAACTATAATTAAATTTTAATAAGACTGAGAATGTCAGCAAAAGAAACAAGAAAATTAATTTGTACAATGTATTTTTGATTCTTTACTTTTAAAATAAGTAACATAAAGAATAAATTTTATGTCAAAGCTACTCAAGTCTGGTAAAATAATTTGCTTGTGAGCTGTCTGCACTTATATAGCAATATATGTATTTTATTATTTTTCCCTTTTTAAATTTTACACGTAAATCACATTTAATGTCATAATTGCTATGATTCAATATCTTTTCCTTAGTGACTATGATTGCTGTACTTTATTTAGTTTTATTATTTAATTTTGCAGTGTTGAAAATTGAGATCATGGTTAATAAGATGTGTTTGCTGAAGAGCACCTTTAATCTACCTTTTTATTTATTTAGTTTCTGTTTTTCAAGGTAGTGTCTTGCTCAAGCCCAGACTGACCTGGAATTCATTATGTTGCCTTAGGGTGGCCTCGAATTCACAGTGATCCTCCAACCTTTCTCCCAGAGTGCTGGGAGTAAAGGAATGCGCCACCATGCCTGTCTTCAAATCTATGATTAAAAATTTATTTATTTGAAAGCAGAGAGAAATAGAAGAGAGACAGAGAGAGACTGGGTATGCCAAACCACTGCAAACTAACTCCAGATGTGTCACTTTGTGTATCTGGCTTTATGTGGGTGAATCAAACTCTGGTCATTAGACTTTGTAGGCAAACACCTTAACTGCAGAGCCATATCTCCAGCCCTAAATCTACTTCTGAAATGCAGACACAGATAAAGGTTGGAGAAACAAAGTTTCTAGGGGATAAGTATAATGTGAGTGCATCCAGAAATGAATTCTTTCAGTGTCTAACTCGGTCTTCAAAATTCTTCAAAAATTAAGGGGCCTGGTTACGCACCCAAGGGCACGATTTGCATTTGTAAAGACTTGGGTTCCATCACTAGTGCATGTGCACAACCCACACTTTAGAAAAAGATTGAATCAACAGCTAACTTCTTTCTGTCGTGAATGGAGATGCTGGAGATCACATCCAGAGACTCCTGCATATGAGGTAAACACTACCAACTGAGCTATGTCCCCAGCCCTACGGAATCTGTAAATGGAAAAGGAAAGATTTAGTATGTCAATATTGGAAAAACAACAACAAAACAAAAAAGGATCATAGCAAAGAGTGCCTGGTGTAGGTTTGATATTCCTCACACGGCCAGCCTGGTCTTTGTCACGGTCTAAAGGTTGGTTAAGATGAAAAGTACAGTAAACAATACCACTATGTCTGTACTGCTGTAATAACTAATTTTGAGTATTTATTATATACCAGACAGTGAATATGTTTCATTTAACTCTCAAAAAAAAATCTGGTCTGGAGAGATGTATCAGCACTTTAGGCTCTTGCCTGCAAAGCCTAACAACTCTGTGATGCACATAAAGCCCTGTGCACAGTGGCGTGTGTCTGGTGTTCATTCGCAATGGCTAGAAGCCACTGGTGCACCAAAATTCTCTGTCTCTATCTCTCTCTCTCTGCATGCAAATAAGCAAATTTAAAAGATTTGTAAAAGGTCAAGTTTTAAAAAAAATCTCAGAAAACAGCCCGATTTTGACAGAATGTTGTCACATAGCCTGTGTAGCCATCAGTCCAGACAGACTGACGACTGTTGGACAATGACTTAACAGCTTAGCCATGATTTTGCTCCCTTGAAACTCAGCCACTTCCCTGAGACAGCCTCAAACCTAGCACATGAGCTGTCGCACATGCAGGTTCTCATCCAAACAGGCGACTCTTATCTCGTCTAGAGAAGCAAGCCCACAAAGATTCCTCTGCCTAATTAAAGAGCAAAGTCCTGGCTGCCCGATATTCCAGTCACAGCCCTGTTTTCACTCCTAAATCAATTCATTCAAATCCACACCCCACCTTTTCCCCACCCCTCATAGTTCATGTGAGTGCTGACAAGTCCTGACTCAGCCAGCGAGGTTCACAACTGTGTCTTTAATGACTTCCTGCCCTTCCTCCCCTAAGGGAATTCTGAGAACATATGACTTCACATACTTAGATAATGAAAGAATTACATTTTGGAGTTAATTTGAGATCCAGAAATCAATTAACAATTAATTTGGAAGAACACCATCATTGTATCATTGTTTAGTAAGTCATGATAACACTTTTTAGAGATTTTTACATTCAACTATTTCACCTTCTATAATATCAAAATATTTCCACAGTTTACAAATGATTAGTGTCATGGCATTGTTAACAATTAATGGGCAATGCAAATAAAAAATGAAGCCTTTTTAGATTTGAGAAGCAACAGAGATATATATAGAAGTGCATAGAGTAGGCTTTGTCGGTGCTTGTCACCCTTTGCCTTGAATCATTCACAGGGGAACTTTCAAAAGATCCCCTGTGACTCAGCAGAGAGGCAGGGAGGGAAGGAGGGCAGGACAGGGCCTGAGAGTCTGCACTTCTACAATCCTTCCTGGAGGGGTCAAGACCATACTCCATGACATGCAGGGGTTACTCTAGGACTGCTTATAACTTAGGTTTAGAGTAAGATAAGTGCATAGTATGCATCCGCATAAGCCAACCGGACTGAAGGGGTACGACTGTTAAGAGATTTGGGCCGAAGGGAGTTTTTGTTTTCTTTTATTCTTCTTCATCTTCACAAAGTAGTGTGTCCTTTACTATTTCGGCATGAGCAACCCTTTTCCTCTTAAGAAACTTGTCCTTTGCTTTCTAAGGAGTCACGGGTGAAGTCCAACATTACGAGCAGCAAATCAAATGTAATTAATATCAGATGTGAGGAACATTGTCGAGAAAGGGTTTTGAGAGGAAGACATGCGACATTGTGGCACGCTCTTTAATCTCAGAAGTTGACAGGCTGAGGATCTCAAGTTGAAGGTCATCCCAGGCTACATAGTAAGGAGAGAGATGTAGAGACAGCCAGACTTGCCTTACCCGTGGTGGTAATGTGACCGTGACTCTTGTCTTAGTCACGCAAAGTGGCCAGACGGCTTCTGTATTTGATAGGACTTTTATCCAACAAACATTTTCAGATGATTATATTTTTCTATGAGGTAGAGGTTAAGTCAAGGAACCAGGATCCAGTCATTCTGAGAGACATGTTGTATTATCATAGTGCTGAGGACACGTTACACTTCGGATGCTCCCAGGACACTTGGGAATAGGAATTTCCTCTGCTTGCCACACAATGACAGGGTTCTGCTGGGATCAGGAAAACCTGGAAAGCAAATTCAACAGTCCTTCAACTACCACTTTGTGTTTTCAGGGACATGTCTATTTCAAGTCTCAATTACATTAAAAATAATATTTTATTTGAGATAAAATTAATAAGCATTGTAGATTAAGGAGTTAAACTAAACTGCAAAATGCAGAAAGGGGCTGGAAAGGAAAGTTGTGGTGCATCGCCAACATTCTGAGATGAGAAGACATCAGATATAAATCCTCGAGGGAAAACAAAAATGTCCTAAAGAAAGTTCAAAGCTCTGACCTGCCAGGGACTAGGCTGTGGGTGGAGGCTTTCTCAACTCCACCCAGCAGAGACCTTCTTCCTTAGCCTTAGCGTGAGTCCTGCCACAAGAAATGAAGGTCATTTCTAAGAAGTTGAAAGACTCTACTGGCTAATCTACTTAACGACAGGAAAAGCTAGAAATAAGTCCTTTTATTTTCAGAAATTTACTAAGAATCAGAGTCTTAGTAAAAAGCAGTCTGGGGGCTGAGAGATGGCATAGTGGTTTTAAGGCGTTTGCCTACAAAGCCTAACAACCTGGGTTTGACTCCTTAGTACCCACGAAAAGTCAGATGCATTAAGTGGTGCATGCATCTGGAGTCTGTGCAGCAGCTGGAGAACATCACATGCTCATTCTGTCTCTCTTCTATATATCTCTCTCTGCTTGCAAATAAATAAATAAAAATATTTTAAAAGAAAAGCAGTCTGGGGCTGGAGAGATGGCTCAGCAGTTAAAGGCACTTGCTTTAACCTGAGGACCAGGGTTCAGTTCCCCAGTACACCCTTAAAACCAGATGCACAAAATGTCACATTCAATTGGAGTTGGTTTGCAGTGGTAAGAGGCTCTGGCATGCCCATTATCTCAATTTCTCTCTATGCTTGTAAATAAATAAATAAATAGAAAATATATGTATATGTACATGTATGTACATATGCACACATATTTTTAAAAAGTCTGTTTTTTGTTAGTTGCTTTAATTTTATGCTTGTTGTACTATATTGCTAAATAAAAGTCTAAATCTTGGATAGGAGGTAAGGTAAATGAAATAACATCAAGTGACTAGTCACAATAGGAGGCACATCACAGAAGCTAACAGGGCATTATTCTAAATATGTTCATTTAACTTAATACTAGGGGAAAAACCCTCTGTAACACTACTTATCATACCCACTTAACAAGTAAGAACATAGACGCAGGTAGAGATTGGGCACTTGCCCAAAGATCCCCTTTAGTAAAGTTTGGAATTCAAACAGCTGAACGAGAGATGGCCTCCCGTGAGTGAAGGGATGCTACCATTTATTTTTGATTTTTGATTTTCATAAAAAGAGGGTTTTCTTGTCTCCATTCAATATGCAACCACCTGAAACATCGGATGACAAGCAAATTAATGGGCTGAGGTTTGGTTTTTATTTATCTGCCAAGAAGGCTAACCTTACAGTTGAGTGGGTACAGAATGAGGATTCATTCAGGCCAGTATTGCCTTTCCTAGTTAGTAAGCAGTTTAAAGACTTATTTATTAATTTGCAAGCAGAGAGAGATAGAGACACACACACAGAGAGAGAAAGAGAGAGAGAATGGGTACACCAGGACCTCTACCAACTGTAAACAAACTTCAGATGCATGCACTACTTTGTGCATCTGGCCTAAGTATATAGTGGGGACTGGGCACAGCGGGTGAACACCCGGGGCTTCACCACTGCACTTCCCCCAGAGTTCTCAAAATGCCAAAGAGAGCATTTTCTTATCACACACATTTATTCTAGATTGGAGTCAGCTCAGAGGATTTGGGAAAGAGATGGGGAAGCAGCCCAACCATCATATCCAGCCACCAGTGTGTGTGTGTGTGTGTGTGTGTGTGTGTGTGTGTGTGTGTGTGTGTGTGTGTGTGTGTGAACAAATGGGAGAGGTTTTAGCAAAATCTGTGCTGTTCAGTTTAACAAGCAGGAAAAGGAAAGACCACGAGAAGGAAGGGTTCATGTGGAAGAGAAATCCAGCCCCTCACCACAGCCCTTAGGGTGTGGTGTGGAGCTGGGGAGACCTTATTGGTCCCTAGAGAGTCAGAGGTCCTTCTTCTAGGATGTAATGTAAGAGACAGAATTATGTGTTCAGTGAGTATTTCCTGCCCCAGGTGAGCAGGGAGACAGGTGATTGGTTCATACCTGACCAATCAGTTTTAGTGGCTAGATTTGAGCTCTAGCTAGACACCTCCCACTCAAGGGGAGGGCATCAATGGAGCTTGCCTGAAACTGTCACAAGTGGGTACGGGGAATAAAACCCAGGTTACTAGGTTTTGCAGGCAAGCATCTTAACCGCTGAGCCATCTCTCCATCCTGCAAGCCCTGTTTTAAATGATCATTCTTATTATTATGAACTTTACAGTATTAACATGTTTCATATTGGCCATTTCCCATCAGGTTATACTCTCATATTCCTTCTCTCCTGCCTCTATTCTACTGAGCATTGCTGTTTTCATTGTTTGGTCAAGGACAAGAAAAGACAGTCGACTGCCTAGCACAAGATGAGCCATCTCTATCACAGTTCCCAGGGCCCAAGAGACTCTACAGAGGAAACGGTGATTTAAACTCCAATGCTGCTCTCACTGCTAACCTGACAACCTCCTCCAGGGAGATGCTGATAGACACAGAGGACACTCAAAATTCAGGGATGGAGAGCTAGCTCAGTGGTAAAGGCATTTGCCTGCAAAGCCTAAGAACCCAGGTTCGATTCCTACCCATATAAAGTCAAATGCACAGGTGGGGCATGCATCTGCAAGGTGACTGTCATCCTTGTCATAAACATGAATTAGAAAACCTATGGTGTTATCAAGCATTTTTTGTTTGTTTGTTTTTGAGACAGGATCTCCCTAGAGCTCATGTCCTCCTGCCCAGGCATTTTTGACCCCTGGAAAAAAGTTCCTGAAAAGATCTTCCATACCCTTAGGATGTCTACGACCACATGACCACATTCTTTGTCCACTTAATAAGCACGTGAAATTACCATGTGGCCCACAAAAGCTATGTGACCTCCAGGCCAAAGTTAGCTCATCTGTAAAACCGGTAGAGCCTAGTCATTACTTTGCGGGCAATTCAAGTTCCAAAAGAAAACAGGGGCCAAACTGGAAGGCCTGCATTACGAGCCTGTTCAATCCCGACCCGGACAAACCAAAGGAGCGGGGAGCCAAAGTCCCACTTCTTTGGTTAACTGTAAGAGAACTTCCACAGCAGAGTGAAGCCTCTCTCACAGGGCCTGCTTTGCCCCCCAGGATTCCAAACCAGGCCAGTACTCAAAGGGCATAATGGCAAGGGAAATAAATAAGCAATCCACACTGGTTCAATTTCTCCAGATCTTCGTTATCAGCAGGAGAGAAGTACTGTCAACGACTACAAATATCAATGGTAGAGAGATTACGGCTAAGACTAGGGCATACTAGGTACACGCACTTCCCAACTTCCCTTCTGCATTGGGTGATCAAGAAGTGCGGGGGGGGGCAAAAAAGAGATCTCTGATAAGAGTTATTTGCAAAACCCAGCAGCCTAATTAACCACTGCTTTGGCTACTCCAAGGGCCCTCCGCACTCTATCGATTTTAAAAATACCTTCTGTCAAGGCTTCCTGCGGGTCTCCAAAGCATGCACCGAACCGGGACCATTCCTCGGGCTCCGACGTCCACTGCACCCCCGGGGGTGCCATCGGACGGGCCCCGGACTCGGCCGGGTCCCCGGGGCGCCCCCGGCCGTCTCAGGCCCGGTGCGTACGGAAGGTGAGCGCGGCCACGCAGCGCTCCTCCGTCCAGGTGGTCGCGCGCCCCTGCGCGCACGCGCTCCGCTGCACTCGGCGCGTCACCTGGGAATCCTCGACGCGCACGAGCAGGGGGCGGCCGCCCGGGGCCGGCGCGGGGAACCCCGGGGGGTCCCGGCTCGCCTGGGGAGGGGCCGCCCCGCCCGGCCGCGGGGCCCCCAGCCACCTCTCGGGATGCAGGAGAAAGAGCACTTTGTCCCGGACCCAGGGCTCGCACTCCGCGTCGCCCCGGGCTGGGGGGACGGGCTCGGGGTCCCCGGAGCCCGCCCGGGCCCGCGGGGGCGTCCCGGGCTCCATCCCGCGCGGAAGGTCCCGCTCCGGGCTCGGCGGGTCGGAGGGCGCTGGGCGTGCCGGGGCGGAGCCGCCTCCGGACTCGGCCTCGAACCCGCCTCCTCTCCGGCGGGCCCGCGGGCTCCTCCTCCAGCCCACCCTCTCCCCAGCCTCCCGACTGCTCCGAAGTTCATCCACCCTTCCTTTAACCGCTAAGCGCTCTCCAGTCTCTCTGTGTGTGTTTTAAAATTAATTATGAGGGAGAATACACACACACACACACACACACACACACACACACACACACACACACACACACACACACACACACACACGGGCGGGGAGGGTCTCTTGCAAATGAACTCCAGATGCCTTCACCACTCTGTGCTCCTGGATTTAAGAGTGGGTACTGGGGAATGAAGCAGGGCTAACAGACTTTGTTAGCAAGTGCCTTAACCAGTCACTCCCCAGCCCAAAGTTTAGTTTTTAATCATCTGATTTAATCAAATTCTGTCCTTCCTTCCTTCCTTCCTTCCTTCCTTCCTTCCTTCCTTCCTTCCTTCCTTCCTTCCTTCCTTCCT
Source organism: Zapus hudsonius (assembly GCA_004024765.1). Lineage (NCBI taxonomy): Eukaryota > Metazoa > Chordata > Mammalia > Rodentia > Dipodidae > Zapus > Zapus hudsonius. The sequence continues at coordinate 14,951 of PVHP010005751.1, forward strand.
TCCTTCCTTCCTTCCTTCCTAGAGAGAGGGAGAGAGGGAGACATATGGGCATGTCTGGGCCTCCAGCAGCCACTGCAAAGGAACTCCAGATGCATGTGCCACCCTGTGCATGTGGCTTTATGTGGGCACTGGGGAATCAAACTCTGTTTCTTCTGCTTTGCAGCAAACACCTTAACTGTTAAGCCATCTCTCCAACCCTCAAATTCTGTTTTGCTGTCTGCTTTAGGAAAGTGACCACAATGGTGGAATTTCCTGCTGTGACATGATGGTGCAGGACATCTGGTCAGAGACACTTTGGGAAAAGAGGCCCTCCAGATGTCTGTCAAATTATCTCAAGCGAATTCTTGAAAGGGGAGAGTCCAAAAATCAGAGAGGGATGGAGAGGTGGCTCAGCGGTTAAGGCGCTTGCCTACAAAGCCTAACAACCTGGGTTCAGTTCTCCAGTGCCCACTTAAAGCCAGATGCACAAAGTGGCCCATGCATTTGGAGTTCATTTGCAGTGGCTGGAGGCCCTGGTACACCAATTCTCTCTGTCTCTCTCTCTGCTTGAAAATAAGTAAATATATTTTTTTAAATCAGCGAGAACTACCTGACTAGATTCCTGGCCTGACCTTGGACTGACCATTGCTACGTCACAAATAACTTTTTTCATATGTTTTGGATGAGAATTATTCTAAGCACTCTATACTTTGAAACTCATTTATTCTTTACAATAAAATAAAGCTCTACTGCTGGGCGTGGTGGCACACGCTTTTAATCCCAGCACTCGGGAGGCAGAGGTAGGAGGATCACCATGAGTTCAAGGCCACCCTGAGACTACATAGTGAATTCCAGGTCAGCCTGGACTAGAGCAAGACCCTACCTTGAAAAACCAAAAAATAAAAAAAAATAAGGCTCTACTAATTTCTTTCATTTCTGAGAACCTCAGAGCATTAAAGACTAGATTGCCCAAGGTCAAAGTGGAGGCTAGGCAGGATTCCAGTGTTTAAATGCTTGCTCCTGGTTGACCTCTAAATCACCTTCCTCTTTTAAAAATATTTATTTATTTTTTTTATTTACAGAGAGAGGGAGAGAGAGAGAGAGAGAGAGAGAGAGAGAGAGAGAGAGAGAGAGAGAGAGCATGCCAGGGCCTCTAGCCACTGCAGACAAACTCCAGATACATGTGCCTCTGTGCATCTGGCTTTACATGGGTACTCAGGAATTGAACTTGGGTTCTTAGGCTTTGCAGGCAAATGCCTTAACCACTGAGCAATCTTTCCAGCCTTCACCTTCTTCTTTTAAGACTATGAGGTCATGTTCAGTTCTGTTCACTTACAATTACAAGCCTGCTTAACTCCTTCTAGCGCTCATTCTCAGAGGTACAGAATCATACATGAAATCCTCTGCCCAGGAGTCAGCTTTAATGTACATGAAGATCACCTGCACATCAGTACCTAAACCATGAACCCATTGACACTCTCTCTACATCACAGTTAGCAGCAAGGAGCAATGAGGCAGCCTAGTTCCCCTGGGTCTGAGCAGTGGTGGTTGAACATATCTATGCCTGCCTGCTTAGGCCAGACGAACATTGTCAGTAAAAGATCAAAGGTCGGGCTGGAGAGGCACTGCTTGCAAATCCTGGCAGCCTGGATTTGACTCCCTAGTACCCATGAAAACCAGATGCACAACATGGCACATGTGTCTGGAATTCGTTTGCAGTGACAGGAGGCCCATACTCACTCTGTTTCTGTCTGCCTATTTCTTTCTGTCTCTCTCTCAAATGAAAGCAAATAAAACTGTTAAAAACAGTCTTTTTAAAAGTTTAAAAGTCGAATCAACCAAGACCTGGTTGGTCTCATTTTGCTGGTTAGATTTTATTTTATTTTATTTGTGTGTGTGTGTGTGTGTGTGTGTGTGTGTGTGTGTGTGTGTGTGTGTGTGTGCTGGGGATAGAACCCAGGCAAGTGCTTCTACACTCAGCTACATCCCTTAGGTACAGTGTCACTCTCATCTATTCCAGTTCTACTGCCTCTAGAAGATCTACCATCAGGGCTGGAGAGATGGCTTAATGGTCAAGGTGTTTGCTTACAAAGCAGAAGAACCCAAGTTCAATTCCCCAGTACCCATGTAAAGCCAGATGCACAAGGTGGCCCATGTGTCTGGAGTTCATTTGCAGTGGCTGAAGGTCCTGGCCCTCTTTCTCTTTCTCACTCTCTCAAATAAAGAAATAAATAAAATATTTTTTCAAAAAATCTATCCCCACTGGACCAGTTTCTAACCTTCATTTACACCCATGGAAATACTTTTCAGCTTTCTTCTTCTATCAGATCTAACCACCTTTAAGTTGAAAATGGGTCTAGAAACCACTTTTCTTTTTTTTTTTTAACGATTTCTTTCTTCTTTTAAAAATATTTTATTTATTTTCTAGCATATATATATATATATATATATATATATATATATATATATATATAGAGAGAGAGAGAGAGAGAGAGAGAGAGAGAGAACACTAGAGCCACCACCTTGTGGGTCTGGCTTATGTGAGTACTGGGGAATTGAACCTAGGTCTTAGGCACTGGAGGTGAGTGCCTTATCCGCTGAGCCATCTCTCCAGCCCTAGAAACCACTTTTCAACTGTAAAAAGTAAAATGGCTGGGTGTGGTGGCACACACCTTTAATCCCAGCACTGAGGAGGCAGAGGTAGGAGGATCGATTTGAGTTCAAGGCCATCCTGAAGCTACATAGTGAATACCAGGTCAGCCTGGGCTAGAGTGAGACCCTACCTTGAAAAACAACAACAAAAGTAAAATATAGCCTTTCCGCAGTCAGTCAGGATGCAGTGATCCCAAAGAACCATACTCAACAGTCACAGAATTCAAACATCACTTTGTAACTGTTTGGATGAAGACAGACAAGGTATGTTCGTCAATTTTCTGTTATTGTAACACATACCTGAGACCAACCACTTAACAATAATAATGATAACAATAGTAATAAAGAAGCTTATTTGGCTTGGGGTCTCTGTGATTTCCATCTATGTCACTTGACCTTGTTTTGGGCCCATTATGGTGGGAGCACATGGAAGAAGCCTGCTCACCTCATGACAGCCAGGAAGCAGACTCAGGAAGGTCATGGGGTCCCACTATCTCCTTCAAGAACATTCACCCACTGATCTAACTTCCTGTCACCAGTTCCCACCTACGATAAAGATTCTATCAGACCCAACAGCACCACAGGCTGGGGATCAAGCCTTCAATACATGGGTTGAAGGAAACATTCCAGACATAAACAATAGCACAAAGCCTGGTTTCCATTGCCTTTGACCTTCTCATTCCATAGATGAAAATGGATGAGGTACCCTATTGAAGAATTGAGGCCATTTTATGATCCTATCAGCCCAGGACTGGCTTCTACCTCCTTAAATCTGCTTGGACCTTCAGCTCAAGTCCACATCCTATAAGAGACTCCTCCGGCACTCCATGTACTGAAATGTTCCCTAATGACTCAAAGTGCAGTCCTATCTCCAGCAGCCAGAAAAATAAAACTAGCTCACTTTTTCTGTAGCACAGGTGTGTTCCTGCTGCTGTGTTTGCTAGGATGCAAAATGAATTGATTCAGAAAGATTCTAACGCCATGGGCCAGGATGAAATAGGAACAGGAATGCCAGTTAGGGTCAGGTGGGGCAAACTGTGGTCAGAATGAAGTTACAGTTGTTTGACTACAAACTGCTTGAGGTGGCTCTGGCATCTGGAAGTACAACTGTCAGAAGAATCAACCTTAACCAAATGAAGCAAGGCATTCATGGGCTTTGCTGTTAACTTGGCAAAGGCAGAGTTGTGGGAAAGTTTTCTGTTTGAGCAAGTTGTCTATTGTTTATAGTTCTTTTAAAAATATTTTTATTTGCACTGTGTATATGTGTGCCTTCATGTACACACACACACACACACACACACACACACACACACACACACACACACACACTCCAGTGTCTCTTGCCAATGCAAAAAGCTTTTCATGTCTGGCTTTCTGTGGGTGCTGGAGAATTGAACCCTAGGCTGACAGGCTTTATGTGCTAGCTCTTTTAACCACTGAGGCATCTCCCCAAACCCTATTCGTAGTTCTTTATCTGGATTAATGTGACACTATTCTAGGGGGGATCCTCAGTGCAAAGTCAGGTTCGTTGTCCATTGGTGCCTTTGTCAACAGAATTCCCAATTCACAGTCTCCTTTCGAACACATGGTTGTTCTATTTTGATGTTATCTTTGTCCCCTCCTATTATCAGGTCTTGTGAAGGTAGCATCAGCCACTGTAAGGTCATGAATGGCACAGCCACTTTCCCAGAGGATTTTATGGGGCAGGGGATCTTCTGTGTGGTACTACGGTGATGTATGACCTGACGTCTAAACCTATAGAACGTATAGCAGCAGGAGTGAACCCTGGTTGAGGGTTCAGTGATAGAACAAATGCTTAGTATGCATAATGCCTTGAGTTAAATCCTTAGAACTAGAACACACTTGGGAGGCAGAGGCAAGAGGAGTCATCATTTGATCTTTTGATGACAGCTATTCTGACTGGAGGGAGATGCAATATATATGTCACTGGCTAACTAAATGTGTTAGTCAGAGTTCTCTATGGGAAGAGAGCTGATAGAATGAATGCATATTAGATTGGCTTGCATGAAAGGGTCAGACTTCCGCCTGGGGAGTCTGAAAGCCCAGTAGCTGCTCTGTCCACTAGAATGGACACCTCAGCAGTCCCAATCTGGTGGTGAAGACTTGGAGAATTCTTGGAGAGTCAGTGTTCAGTCCATGCTGAAAGGCTGAAGAAGCTGGATTCTGATGTTCTGAAGGAGGCAGTAACTGGGTGGATGTACTCACCAGTGAGTAGTACAGGAGGCCAGGTGTGAAATGACAGTGTTTTCTAGTAACTTCTTTACATATAGGCTGCCACCTGAAGGACTGCCCACTGAAGAGGGAGGTCTTACTCCTTCAGTTCATTTTTTCCTGGAAATTCCCTGGCAGACCTGCTTAAGAGTCATGCCTCATACTTGACAATAGAAATTAACTTTCCCACTTACCATGTGCTCACAGAATAACCAAGCAGTTTAAGAGAGAGAAGAGAGACAGAGAAAAGAATGGGCTTGCCAGGGCCTTCAGCCACTGCAAACGGACTATGGGTGTATGCACCACTTTGTGTATCCAGTTTTCAGTAGGTACAGGCAAATCAAATCCAGATCATTAGGCTTTGTGGCAAGCACCTTAACCACTGAACAATCCCTCTGAGCTCTTGAAATATTTTTAATTGCAAGCAGAGAGAGACAAAGACAGAGAGAGTGAATGGGCATGTCTGGGCCTTCAACCACTGCAAACAATCTCCAGATACATGTGTCTATAACAGGCAACAAAGAAGAAATCATCTTTGAACTATTTGGGCTATTCTATTCCATTTTATAAGTTTATTTATTTTTGTTCTTTATCCTAGTGTTTGCTACTAAGGTTAAAGGAACAAATTTTTTAGGTACAGAATAGACAATTTATGAAAACTTAATATACAGATACTTCACGTTATTTCTCAAAATTCAAATCACCAAAAAAACGTAACAAATCACATCTTGTATTTCCAAGTGAGATTCTGGATATAGAGGTTGTGTTAATTTGCTCCCCAAGTAAGATTCATTCCTCAGGTGTTCCCTCACTTCTCAGGAGATATCATGCAGGACGAGTACCCATTCTTGCCAAAATAGATAAGAGTTTTTAAAACCTACTTGAGGGTTGGAGAGATGGCTCAGTGGTTAAGGTACTTGCCTGCAAAGCCTAACCATCTGGTTTGATTCCCTATGTAAAGCCAGATGCACAAAGTGTTGCATACATCTGGACTTCATTTACAGTGGCAGGAGGCCCTGGTATGCCCATTCTCTCTCTCTCTCTTCACTCTCTCTGTTTGCAAACCAACAAACATAGCAACTAGTAGTCTAGTGTGGTTGTACAGTTTATTTGCAATCCAAACTCAGGTTATGGTCATGACTTTGCCACTCAGAGCCTGCCCAATTCACTAAGCCAGGGCTTCGTGCTAAGAGAGCATTAGTACCAGGGTTCAGTTATGTGCTGTTTGGCACAATCGCCAGAGCCTAGTGAAAAGCTCCATAAGTGGTAAGTAAATTGTGGTCTGGAAGCAAATGAAGCTGTAACAGCAGTGTCCTGTGAGGCAGGAGCCTCCGAGGCCGAGTCAAAGCTATGGATAATGAGCATCCCAAGGGCAGACATTAGACCTCGCTTCCCCAAGAGCTTCATGGACACTTGTTGTTTGGTGCATTTCCCTCCCATACCTGTGACAAGTTTCTAGGTAACCACGGGCTAAGGATGGCCTAAGCAGAAATCCACTCTCGAGTCTTTTTTTTTTTATTACTAACATGTGTTCTACATCATCCATTTTATTTCATTTTCTCAGATACATACCAAAATTTTGAATTTTCCCTCATTTGTGTGGTCAAGGTTTTGTAAACCTCTCTGGGATGAGAGGGCAATAATTTTTATAGAACTAATCCACCCTATTGAGCCTAGACTCAAATCCAACCACTGTTTATGTGCTATTATTGTAAATGCAGACTATATTGAATTTTTATTCCTTTAAAATATTATTTGAGAGGGAGCAAGAGAAAGAAGAGACAATGGCCTCTGGTTGCTGCAAACAATCCCTAGATGCATAGTCCCTTTGTTCGTGTCTGGTTTTACATGGGTACTGGGACATCAAGCCCAGCTGGGGGGCTTTTCCTGCTGAGCCATCTCCCTAGCCCCTATGCTTCCTTCACTCTCCTTGAAAAATACAGTTGGAACCCAGATTTGAAACAAATAAAAACAAGGATAGGAGTTGAACAGATGGCTTAGTGGTTAAGGGTTTGCCTGCAAAACAGAAAGACCCAAGTTCAATTCCCCAGAACCCATGTAAAACCATATGCACAAGGTGTTGCATGTGTCTGGGATTCCTTTGCAGTGGCTAGAGGCCTTGGCATGCCCATTCTCTTTCTCTGTCTGCCTCTTTCTCTCTCAATCTTTCTCAAATAAATAAATAAATAAATATTTTCAAAAAGGATAAGTGAATGATAAAGAATTTAATTATTTAAGTATTTAATCCTCATTTATAAATATTGAAATCAAAATTATAGAATTTTTGTTTTTCCTCCAGGATTTATCATAAAGAATATGATCTTGAAGTATGTATTTTCTATGGACCTCAAATTTCTTTTACATAATAGAGTTAAAGTTTATAGTATTATCAAAGTTGTAGAATGTATACATATAAGAAAATGTATACAATTTCTACATTCAGAAAGAAATATATGTTTCTATGGCATTTTACGTGTGCATGTAAACATCTGCACATGGATCTTTATTTTTATGCAAAATCAGATTATAATCTGTCCTTACGCGCCCACAGGTCCGTTACAGCGAGGGCCCTAGAAAAGGGGTGAGAATGATAGAGACAAGAGATGCCAGAGAGTGGAGCAAGTCGATATTCCGATCAAACTCATTTATTTCCAGGCAAGCAGCACTTAAGTAACTTTTTCACAGGGGAGGTTACTAGGAATTAGCACAACCAGGTTGCTAGGTAGCCTGGCCACAGCAAGGGTCATGTGATCTCTAGGAGGAAGCCTGCAGTCAGAGAAAGTTTAGGAGAGAGATAGAAACTAGCATTGGTTAGTAGGCTGGAGAACAGAGACATTCAAAACAAATGTTGACGCAGTTTAAAGCTCAAATAACAGCTCCCCACAATAATCCAGGGGCTGGAATAGGTTATGGGTAAAGTCTGGTCCTATGATGATGTGTGCTTGAGGTTTTAAACGCATTTATCTTCATCATCCAAGGCAACTGAGAGAACATTCTGGAAATGCCCTGAGATGCTTTTTGAGCCAGAGGAAGGGGCCCAGGCACGTGTGCTGCAGCCAGGACTTTGTCAGGGAAGAAGTGGGGCAGGGGCGCTGTCATGAAAGGGGAAAGGGCATCTCCTCTGGGAGAACTCGAACCCTGGACCCAGCAGGTGAGAGAGAGCTTCATGGCAGTAGGGATGGCTCTGTTGTGAGAATATGGAGCAGAATTCTGTCCACGCAGAGAGCAGAGGCCACAAGTCCCTTTCTGGGTTAAATCACTGAGTCTCAGGTAGTCGTTTGTACCCCAAGGCAAGAATGGCTGGCTTTGGAGACGTCTTCCCTAAAGGAGCACAGACAGCCCTTGGCTCTGAGCTACAGCGACCCCAAGCCCTAAAGTTATTTATGGTAGAAATCGGAGACAGGAATGGGATGTCTTTTCCAGGTTTATTTTTCACCTTACTGGCAGCCAAGGGTGGGCGGATGTTCAGGGAAAGAAAGACAGAAAAGGGGATTAAGGGTGAGCCTTTCTGGAGAAAGGCGCAGGGGTGAGAATCAGCCGGTGGAAACGACAAGGTAAGAACTCAGCATGGACACTCTTGAGGAGGTTTATGGAGGCCACATTGTCATCCAGGACGTTCCCCTGAGAGGGGAAGCCCCGGCTCTGCAACTTCCTGGCCAGTGTGAGGGCCACCAGCCGGCTGTACCCTTTCCTGCGGTGCTCGGGCAGGGTGTAGCCATGGCACATGGTTGCAAACTGGTCTGTGAGCCCCCAGGACACTGGGTTTCCCTGGTCATCGCGGACACAAACGCTGGGGAAGCAGGAGATGAGGTTGGCAAGGTACCGCAGACACTGTTCATTGCCGCCCCGTGACCAGGTCCGGTTGAGCAGATCAGCATCCGCGACACTCAGGTAGGTCAGCAGTGGGGGAGACCCTGTTCTAGAAGAACAGTAAGAGCTCAGAATCATGTCACTACAAGCAACTACTCTTTTCCCATTGATCGGTAAGGAGAGACGTCCCCTAGCCCAAGCACCGCGCTGAACAAGCAACTTGCAGGGCTTCATTTCTGAGAAGACAAAATACCATGTCAAACCAAAGGCTTTCCTTCTGGTTTATGCCAAGTGGTTTTATTAGCACAGATTATGGAAAGTATTTCTGTTGTTAAAATAGGACAATTTAAGTGCGGCCCAGGACGTTGCCACATCTGGTCTCTGGGACAGGAACTCGGCCTGTTTGCACTGTTTGCACACTAACTCAGGTGGGTAACCCACAGCCAAGCTCCAGACCAAGGCAAGCAGAATCATTCTCTACAGGAGGCAGCTGCTGAGCTGTAGCCAAGCAGGTGGTCGCTCTACAGCTTACCGTCTGGAGATCTCTCTACCTCCCTCCCTCTGCCAGAGTCTGTAAGCACTGCTAACTTTAAGTGAGGTGATTCTTTGTTGTAGGGTGTTCAGCGCTGAGGGAACCAAGGCTCAGAAGAGGTGGAACAAAGAATGGAAGAGCCAGAAGGGAAGGAGTGCTTTGCAGTCCTGTCTTTCTGACACAAAGTGGCTGTGGCATTCATGACCTCACAGTGGCTGATGCTACCTACACAAGACCTGCATAATAGGAAACAAATTAGACATTAAAATAGAAGAGAGACTAGTCAGAAAGAAGGGATTTTGTGGAGGGGGGATTCGGGAGGGGGAGAAGGGAGTATGGTGGGAGGGGATTACTATCATGATTATGGTCAGACATCATTGATAAAAAGTAGTAATAAAGCCGGGCGTGGTGGTGCACGCCTTTAATCCCAGCACTTGGGAGACAGAGTTTAGGATGAATGATGTGAGTTCGAGGCCAGCTTGGGACTACAGAGTGAATTCCAGGTCAGCATGGGCTAAAGCAAGACCCTAAGTAAAAAAAAAATAAAAACCAAAAACAAAGTTAATAAAATAATTATGTTAATAATAATAAAAGACTGCCTTTTATACAAAAAATTCTCAGAGTTGCTCTTACATGTGTTCTGGGGGTTGAACTTAGGTTCTCAAGTTTGCGATGCAACATTTTACCAACTGAGCTTTCCTCCCAGCCCTGTGCCTCTGCCCTTAACAACAGCAACAAGTCAGAACTGTGGACTCAAGCAATAGAAGTTATTTAGTTGCTTGGGAAGGAAGACACATGGATGGAAATGGAAGACATTATCTTGAAAATACAGTCTTATGGGTTCACTAATAACTATAGAAAAAGACACTGATTCGATGTCCAGAGAACACACATAAACACGTGCACACACAAATGCACAGACACACAACTTTGGCTCAATGGCCTGTATTCAATACCTACACAATCCTTAGTGATACCAAATACCCAGTACTGTGGCTGGCCTCAAACACAGAATTTGGTTTACATACAGAAAACTGGTGTCAGGCAGAGATGAAATGGAAGAGAAATGAACAGCTCTGAAGGAAGTCAGTTTTATATCCATATCCAGCTTCCTTGCATGGGCAGCAGCTTTGGAGACAGTGTATAATTCACTTTGCAGCCCTAGGAAGATAGACATGGAAATGTGACCTTTTTATCTGAGCAAGTAAAGGGACATTTTCCCCAGCATTCTTATACCGTGTGTCACCACTATGGCCAGCCTGCTTCCTTGTGTCATAACCACTATCTAGTTATATACAAACTGTTACAGATATCCTCTATCTGACTTTTTAAAAAATATATATTTTCTATTTTATTTATTTTTATTTTATTTATTCATTTTCAAGGAGAGAGAGAGAGAGAGAGAGAGAGAGAGAGAGAGAGAGAGAGAGAGAGAGAGAGAGAGAGAGAGAAAACGCACCAGGGCCACCACCTTGTGGGTCTGGCATATGTGGGTCCTGGGGAATTGAACCTGGGGCCCTAGGCACTGGAGGCAAGTGCCTCAACCGCTGAGCCATCTCTCCAGCCCTCTATCTGACTTTTTAAAATAAATATTTTACTTATTTATTTGAGAGAGTGAAAGATGGAGAGAAGACAGAGAATGGGCACACCAGGGTCTCTAGCCTCTGCAAAAGAGCTCCAGACCCATGTGTCACTTTGTGCATCTGGCTTTATGTGGGTACTGGGGAATTGAACCCAGGTCATTAGGCTTTGCATTAAGTGCCTCAACTGCTGAGCCATCTCTTCAGCCTGGAATTTGGAATTTCTAACAAGATTTTCTTTGATTCTCAGAATGATTTTACATTTCCTTTAAGTAAGTAACAATGTTTCATAGCTCAAAAAATTAATGATTAACCATTTTTAACTGTAACTGTAAGGGCTTAGATTTGTTTAGTATAGCAAGGCAACTTTAAAGTTTCACTCCCTGCCTGTTGTCAAATTGCTCATTATGGTATTCCAGGTGTAACCCCAGGGCTGGTGAGATTTATCCTGAACCTATGTCACCCAGATCCCTCTTATTTTCCATACCTATCTTATGTTATTTATAACTCATTGTTTAGTTCTTATTGTATATCAAGCACTGATCTGGGAACTGCTTCACAGTGCCTTGAAAAGTGCTATGGTCTGTGTTCTTACAGAGCTTATAGCACACGTGCACACACTATAGTGCACACCCACCCACACACATCTTATGGCGCACACACACATCTTATACCACACACACATCTTATATCACACACACACACACACACACACACACACGCACAATCTTATAGCTTCTCCCCACTTCCCCAGTCCTGTTTACTCTCTTCCAATCTGACTCATCATAGACAGAATCCTCCCCTCTCCATGGTTCCCTTCCTGGTTACAAGCCAGCTCTCAGCATGGCCCTGAGAAGATGACTGGGGCAGAAGGTGGAATGAACACAGGTGATGCCTGAGTCTTGATTCCTCTCTCAGGGAGCTAAACCTCAGAAAAAATGAGCAAGACCATACCTTGAAAAAGAAACAAACCAAAAAAGCAAGTCTTCAAGATAATGCTATTAAAATTATAGATACTATAGCTAGCATCTCATACTATAAAACTGAATTATAGCTTAGTAGTTAAAATTTTAATCTTATCTTTTTTCATTGCACATGAGCGTGCGTGCATGTGTGTGTGTGTGTGTGTGTGTGTGTGTGTGTGTGTTGTGTGAGTATGGGTGTGTCAGTATCTCTTGCTGCTGAAAATTAATGTTTGTTCTGGCTTCATGTGGGCAGTTGGGGAATTGAACTCAGGCCAATAGGTTCTGCAAGCAAGTACCTGTAACTGCTGAGCAATCCGCCCAGGCGACTATTTCATTATTTGATTGAAGTAAAGTCTTATTGTGTACATAGCCTGGGCTGCCTTAGATTCTTCTGCCTCTGCCTCGAGGTTGTAAAATTATGTGTACTACCACACCCAGCACTCAGAAGATTTTATGTGAGAGAAAAAGAGCACTTTTCAAAGATGATCTTATAACACCCTAATACAGAAATATAGAATTTATGTATACTGCATGTATACATATGGACCTAATTCGTTGTATCTCATATGTGTAAAAAACACTACCTAAAACTCTGACACACATGATAAAAAGAAGAAAACTGGATGCATAAAGTATGTCTTGAATGTGACCTCACCTTGTATTTGAAAAACTTGGTCCCAGTTAATGACATCATGTTCTTCTAAGAGCTGTTGGTAAACCCTGGCATCTCTGTAGAACACGGCATAGGCATTGGTGTAGTGGTCAAGGCTATCTGTCTCAGCCTAGGACAGAATGCAAGGTTGAAACCACATAAGCGTCTCTCCTGGATAACCCAAGCCTGGCTGATTAGTTATCATCTCTAACTTTCCACCAAGAATGCTAGACACGTAAAAATGGGGAAATAAGAGTGAGCCTAATATACTAGAGTGAGGCAAGGGGGAATGTGATTTTTGCTTGATTCTCTCCTAAGAAACTAGCAAGTTTTAAGGGTTTCTTTTTGTATTTTTTTTTTCTTTTGAGGTACGGTCTCACTCTAGCCCAGCTGACCTGAAATTTTCTATGAAGTCTCAAGCTGGCCTTGAACTCACATCGATAAATCCTCCTATCTTGGCCTCCCGAGTGCTGGGATTAAAGACCTGTGCCACCATGCCTGGTGATATTTTATATTTTAATAATTCATTTATGAAATTAAGAATGGAATTCCAGAACTTGGGAGGCAGAGGTAGGGGGACTGCTGTAAATTTGAGGCTAGCCTGGGACTACAGAATGTGTTCCAGGTCAGCCTGGGCTAGAGTGAGACCATACCTCAAACAGACAAACAAACAAACAAACAAACAAAATGACTCATGTGTGGTGGCGTGCACCTATAATATAGTATCTGCTGAGGGAATCTCTGGTGAGCCTAATGCAAGAAAATTGTTTGAATCTAAGAGTTTGAGACTGGCCTGGGCAACATAGCAAGACCTCACCAAAAATAAAGACAAAAGATGGATTTGCTGGGGATGTAACACAGTGCAACGTCCTAGCTTAACCTCTAGTTTTCCGAAGAAATGAAACTTAAAACAGAAAGGGCAATGGGCGCAGCCTCCAAGGATCAAAGCTCTCAGGAGCTTCTGAGTGTGCAGGGCAGCATACCTGCGATCACTGAGCTTCTCCGTGGCTTCGGAGGCAGAGTGGGACCCAGTGTGATTCCCACAGTTGTCCTCCGTATTTACCCATATCACCGAACTCATCAATCACAACAAATCACTGATCCGGTGAACAAGCCAATATGTATAAATTGTGTGCTGCATTCTTCTAGAGATTCTGAAACACTAGGAATCTCACTTGAACTAGAGGTCTTCCTTGTGCCTGTCAGATTCTAAATGCACAGTGAAATGTGTAGCATGTAAGGCTAATGCACTGACTAATGCTTATGAAATGCGTAGCGTGTAAGGTTAATGCATATGATTAATGCATATGAAATATGTAGCATGTAAGGTTAATGCACATGATTAATGCATGTGAAATATGTAGCATGCAAGGCTAATGCATGTGACTAATGCATATGAAATGTGTAGCATGTAAGGTTAACGCACGTGACTAACGCATATGAAATGCGTAGCATGTAAGGTTAACGCATGTGACTGATGCATATGAAATGCGTAGCATGTAAGGTTAATGCACATGACTAATGCATATGAAATGTGTAGCATGTAAGGTTAATGCATATGATTAATGCATATGAAATGTGCAGCATGCAAGACATGCAGGTGACTGCTGTAGCAATAATGCTCCTATTATTTAGTCTCTCTTCTCGGGTTGAGGCCACTTTACTTTTAACTTTTGCTTATTTGCTTTTCGACACGGTACCTCTCTCTGCCGTCGAGTGATAACAGCTTTGAAGTCTGGCCATGAATCCAATACGACTTCTTTTTGAAAGGGATTTCCACGGTTTATGTTCATTACTGCTCCATAAACCTGAGCCAGAGAGTTGAGAGAAAGCTGTTTCCATTGGGTGACCTTTTTCCTGCTCTAGTCTATAGTTGTGGCCGGAAGAGGGGAATTATAACTGTGTTCTCGCATACATACAATATACGCACAGCAAATTTCACAGTGACTGGTAAACAGTCTACCAAAAGCCCATGAAGTTACTCAGAACTGATAGGCTTATATTAGGTGAGTACTGAACACAAGTACTGAAAGAATCAAAAGAAAACTGCATAATTACATTGTGTGTTCTTTGGAGGATGTACCATACTTCTGTGAGAACAGTTATAAGGGCACCTAAGCCACATTTGACCCCGTTAATCACCATCTTAATCCAAATTACCCAAACCAACCAGCTTTCCTCAGTCCAGAATATTACATATTTTCCCCCTCTTTTACCAAATAGGACCTCACCCAAATATTGTCAGAGAATTTCTCTTTCCAAATTTAGGCTTATATTAACATGACCCATGGATCAAACTGCAAGTCCAAGAATGAAGGTAACCCAGAAGGGTCAAGTTTGCGCTGTTGATCATTAAATTCTCTGATTGCCTTTCTTCGTGTGACATTTACAAAAATGGTTTCCCAGAAGGCAAATGTACACTCTTATTCAGGAACATAGCTAGATATGATTAGAATATTTACAAGGTTAAAAATCATTCATGTTTAGATTTTTGAAAGAAAAAATCTGGTTTGCAAAAGATTTAGAAATGAACTGAAAGCTTTGGTATTGGTAAAAATCTCTTCCACTAACTCTGCAAGGGAAGTTGAGCATGTGTATTCGTCTGGCTGGGGATGGCAGGAAGGAAGGAATGTTGCTGGATGTGTCTTCAGCTGGAGCTCCTGAAGGAAGTTTGGGAGGCTATTTAATCCCTTCACCTCTAAACTTAGGCTATAAAATTGTCATAAGCTCCAAAGAATGGAGGATGCATAAACAAACCAAACTATGCTTTCTCTTTATTAATAGTTTAAAATGTTCTAAAATCCTTTATGCCTCAGTGAAGGCCACCAAAGCCTTTTTAGCTATATATGGTAGGAAGGGAACTCAAGCCTATCAGTAAAGCAAGGGACCCATCATCTTATTTCACTAGTTCACCTTAGTATTAGGATTCATAATAGACATGTTTGGGTCAGGTCGTCTATTTGTTACTTTTTATAGCCGACTAATGCCAAATTATTACTCAGATGTTCCCTACTATATATAGTTCAATCATGATCCAGAGGCAAGGTGACCATATTTGATCAACACAACACCATGCTCTTGAGGATTCAACTTAGATTTTAAAAAATTTTAATGTATATAAATAAGGTTCATCTGGGTGGTAAAAATGAAGGATCCTGGTGGAGCTGTCTCAAGAAATCCAGTCCTCAAAGACAAATTTCAGTAGTAAGTGCTTACATCTATGGCAATGTTTTGATTACTGACATCTTTTCCAGTGGCACTGAGTTACCTGCAGGCCCTCCTAGACTTTAGGTCTGAGGCTTGCCCAAGAGACATTGAAAAGAATGTGCTATAACCCCTGAACTTCAGCTCCATTGTTCTAGGTCAAGTTCTTAGCTTCAAAACCACCTAGCCCATACTTAAAACAGTTTGCAACTCTTCTTTAAATGAGAAATAGTGTGGCCTAGCATTACCTAAATTTCCCTAGGAGCTCTTTTGGGTGATTATCACAACTAATCCTGGGCCTTACCCACAATCCATTGAATCTACATCTGACAGAAAAGTATCCCCAGAATGTCTTGTCAGAAAAGAACAGGAAACAGCCACGAATCTGATGTTATCTTATAGAGTGATACAATAATAAAGTGATATTTTTTAAAGTTTATACTACCTTGAGAGATTCAGGAAAGTGACTCTTCAATAAATTCTCCAGTATCAGTAATTTGGTAGAACAGTTTAGCACCAACATCTTGAAAGCTGCATGCAATTCCACACCTAATTAGAAACTCAAAGATAGACATTGAATTTTAACCTATTTGGAATATGCTTGTATTCCTGTTTCACTGGGTATCATTCTGACTATTCCTGAAAAGAAGGAAGGAGCTTCCGGAAGGGGGCGAGGCCCTGGATGGGTAAGCCAGAGAACATACACAGAGAACTCTAGACCTAAGCCTGGAGAGATGGTTAACTACACTGTGTGTGATAGGTCTTTCTTTTCCTTTTACACATTCAATATCCCGAACTCTTCCTTCAGGGAATTCCTAATAGCAGTAAGTTTATATTCATCTGTGCTTTCTTTGACTTAGGTCTGTGAAGGGCCCTGTCTGCTTGGTGTTCCTTGTCTGAAACACAGGCTCCAGGGCCTGGCAAACAGCTATGGTATGAAGTTCACGGTAAGAATCCTTGGGCTAAGCAGAGAAAAGGTGGTTTTCATAATATGGGGCAAACCTTGAGAGGCTTGTTACAAGGATCAGCTTGAAGAGATGTGCCAAATGAAGGATGGAAAATTAGACGTGGGCAAAAAGCTGGAAGTGAAAGTTAACCAGACAAAATTAATGGTGAAAAAGGCCTAAATGCAACTTCTTTCTTTCTTTCTTTCTTTCTTTCTTTCTTTCTTTCTTTCTTTCTTTCTTTCTTTCTTTCTTTCTTTCTTTCTTTCTTTCTTTCTTTCTTTCTTTCTTTCTTTCTTTCTTTCTTTCTTTCTTTCCTTCCTTTCCTTTCCTTTCCTTTCTCTTTCTTTCTTTTTTCTTTCTCTCTCTCTTTGTTTCTATCTTTCTTATTCCTTCCTCTTTCTTATTTTTCTTTCTTCCTTCCCCTTCCTTCCTTCCTTCCTTCCTTCCTTCCTTCCTTCCTTCCTTCCTTCCTTCCTTCCTTTCCTTTCTTCCTTCTTCCTCTTTTCTTTCTCTTTCTTCCCCCCTCTCTCCCTATCCATTTCCTTCCTTCCTTTCTTTGCTTCCTTTCTTTCTTCTTTTCTTTCTCTCTCACTCTCTCTATGTCTATGGGTACACCAGGTCCTCTTGCCACTGCAAACAAACTTCAGATGCATGTGCATCTGGCTTGATGTGGGTACTGAAGAAATGAACCCAGGCTGGCAACTTTGTAAGCAAATGCCTTTAACTGCAGAGCCACCTCACCAGCCCTCTTCCATTTTCATGCACTAAAATTTTCTCTGTTTGGAGGACCTACCACCAGTGCTTTAACCCCCGCCCTCTTAACTGAACTTGACTGAATTAAAGGAAAATAATTCCCATTGTGGTAAAGCTTCTCCACTCACACTCACACTCACACTCCTGACAGGCACTAGGAGGGTGAAGCTAGTTCCACCTGAGGACCAGGTGCTTCGTGGATTGTGATGAGAGCTAGAATCATTCCTGTCACGTTTCAAGGATAAATCTGCTTGGATTTTCTGCATGCTATACCTGTGTGACCGCAAGATATCTTGGGATCTACCTAAAATGGACTGTATTAGTTCTCTTCTCATTGCTGGGACAGATAATCTGACCAAAAAAATCTGTGTAAAGGAGGAAAGGTTTCGTTCAGCTCACAGGAGCTTGAAACAGAGCGGATGGCATTGAGCACAGTGAGGAGGAGGCGGGGGTGGGGGGTGGGGGTGGGGGGTGGGATGAGTGCTGGGGCTCAGGCAGCAATCTCCTTTTTATAGATCCAGGATCCCAGCCTCTGGGTTCTCCCACCTCAACTAATCTAACTAGAAAACTCCTCACAGCCATGACCAGAGATTAATTTCCATGGTGATTATCAATCTATCCAAGTTGAAACTAGAGCCGTACTGTCGCATCAGGTCTACAATTCTATTACAACAGGTGAGTACAAACTTGTAGGAACCAATGAAGTGAGCCTCGTGGACTCAAGTTCACAGAGCACTTGAAGTGTCTGCACTCTCAACAGGCATTAATGGCCACAAAGTGCCAGGAAATCAAGAGGGTTTTGGACCCAAGAACTTACAGTCTGGGCAGACATTAGAAACTTCGGAAAGATAATCTGGGTATAACGATGCAGGCCTATAGCCCCTGCGCCTGGGGTGTTGAGGTGGAAGAGTGAAAGTTCAAGGCCAGCCTGGGCTGTGTATGGAGAGCCTGTCTAAACAAAAGAAAAAGCCAACTAAGTTTCTAGGTTTTAGGATGAACGTCTACTCATCATCCATCATCTCTTCCCCTTGTATTTGTCTTTTCACTCATTTGTGGCATTCCTGAAGTCAAATTTAATCTATTTAGATGTTAATATTAAACACATTTATACAAACTTAATATATAATTTGATAAAAAATAAAAGTATTCCAAAGGACATACTATTATTATAGATCGCTGAATTAGGTTTGATGCTTTGAGATCATTTAAAAATAATTTTTTTATTTATTTACATGGCACACCGGGGCTTCTAGCCATTGCAAACAAACTCCAGATGGTTGTGCCATTTAGTGGCTTCTCTCCAGCCCACTTTGAGATCTTTTATGTCCTAATACTTAACATAGGCGCTAAGGCAAGGAGGAATTATCAGTATTTGTTGTTGCTGGTTTGCTAACTTATTACCTGGATTGTTCCCTAAGGGAGATAAAGCCATCTATGACAATAGGCAAATAGATGAAAAAAATTTAAGTTGAAATTAAAATTCAGGCAAATGGAAAATAGCTACAAAAGGAATATTACGTCAAGAGAGAGGTTAGTCCACAGATCACATGTAGTCCTGCTGACAGAATCTTTATTCATGTAAAAATTCACTGACTCATGACAGCTTATTTGGATCCCACAGATCAGTACTGGATGTGGTCTCTCACTCATTTGCAGAGAGGCACAGATCCATAGCAATGTCTCTCCACAGGCACATTTCCAGTTAAACAGCTACACTTGATTTTGTTTCTCCTCTCATCATGTAAACAAGTGTTATTTTCATCATCCATTTAGTGATGTTAATTCACTATTTTTTTTCACCTTGTTTTTTTTGTTGTTGGCAATTTTGCTGTTTTAAATAGCAAGAATAGGGACTAGATATTTCTATGCACAAAAGTTGTGATGTGAGTTCAGGAAATATATTTTGGGCAAGTTTTGTTAAAGCATGGGTTATAATGTTATTGACCAGCTCAATGACAGCAGGTCAACCATAGTATCTTTACTATTTATTTGCAAGCAGAGAGAGGGAACTCTTTCACTGCAAATGAACTCGACACACACTCCACTTTGTGCTTACTTTTGCACTCATGTCATCTCTAAATGTCCCTTTCTGGCCAAGACAGCCTGCCATAAGTTATATGCTCTTTCCAAAGCCACTGCCAATGTAGGGCACTTGGATGTGGATATAAAGTTGATTATCTTCAAAACTGTTCATTTTTCTCCTGTTTCATCTCTGCCTGACACCAACCAGATTCCTGTATGTAAACCAAGTTCTGTGTTTGGGCCTGAATTACTGTTATGGAAGTCCAATCACAGTACTTGGGTATTTGGTATCACTAAGGATATCTAAGGAATCTGCAGGCATTTTGAGCCTATGGCCTTGACTCGATGTATGTCTGTGTATTCTTTTTGTCCTATGTGCTTCCCTGACTAGAATTTCCCTAAAAATCAAATCAGCGTCTTTTCTATAACTACTAGTGAATTCATGATACTGTATTTTCATAATAATGCCTTCCTTCCACAGGTAACTAATCACTGTTAACAACAGGAATACTTTCCGTATTCTGTACTGCCACAAAATAAGTGGGCATAAAACTCGAAGGCAAGGCTTTAATTTGGCATAATATCAGAAATGAAACCCTGAAAGTTGCTTGTTAAGTGGGGCGTGGTGGGATCTCACTCATCAACGATGCCTGGCATGGGCTCAGAGGCGGGCTCTCATTTTCAGTCAGCATGAAGAGTGGTTGTTTATAGTGTGTTTATAGTGACATGATTCAGAGCTCTTTTCTTTTGAGTCACTTCCTTTCATTTCCTGGTATCAGAACTCTTCTCCACAGATTAAACTTCTGTAACTCAAAACCAACCTTACTCCAGTGGCAAATTCAATCCAGGGAGACATTTTTTCCAGAGACTCATACAGAGAGGACATTGTACTTTGAAAACACCTCTTCGGTAAACACTAACGAATTTCATAGGAGTCCTTCATTAAATGTTTTCTTAAATGTCACAGAATACAGACATTCCATAGACAGAAAAACATTACTAACATTTTTTGAGCTTCATGAAAAAGCCATAATGACATCACTGCTTCTGATAGCTACAAGAATATCATATCCTTTCCACTCAATTTAGGCTCCCCACAACCAACATGTGTTCTAGAACTGGAAAGGAAGGGTTTTGTAACTCATTTATGCAAGCTGTTAACAACAGACTAACAGGGCTAATTAGAGATGGCTCAGCGGTTAAGTCACTTGCCTCCAGTGCCTAAGGCCCTGGGTTCAATTCCCCAGGACCCACATAAGCCAGACCCACAAGGTGGTCTCTCTCTCTCTCTCTCTGCTTAAAAATGAATAAATAAAATATTTAAAAACAGGCTAACAAAAAGTCTTTATCAAGGAAAATACTTTCTGAAGTATTTTTCTTTTTGTTTTTTCAAGGTTGGGTCTCATACTAAAGTTTCACTGGGAACATTTGGGTGTCCATCAGCATAGAGAAAGCACCTGAAATATTTTATTAATATTGATCATACAAAGAAAACACAACTATCTCTTGGGAAACTTAATTCTTATGAACAAATAAAACAAGATCTGTTCTCATGATGCAATGCACCATGTATAATATAATGGCAAGAATTTTTTCAAACAAGGAAAAAAGCTTCTCAAGCGCTTGAAATCCAGTCCAATTATATTTTGTATTAAAGGCTCTCTGTTCTGTCACTCTGGTTGCAATCATATTACAATGCAGTTTAATACTTTGCAACGCTTATTTTCTTGTCAAAATTTGAAAAAGGAAAACAAAAGTTCAACAACAAAAAATAAAACACAAGGCAACCTTTCCACTAATCATAATCTATTCTTTCTACACGAGGAGAATTTTCTCCCATTCCTTCCTCTAATAATGAACCAATGATTTGGAATGTCTCATTTTAATGATTAGATACATACCTGTTGTTTACTCGGTATTTTAGCTGTGGACTCGTGCAGTAGCGCCTTCCGTATTAATGGTAAATTTATACGTCAAGGCTACCTTCTAATTAATCCTTAGTGGGAAGAGGAAGAAGAAAAAAGTGCCCACACCCGTAGAAGGGGAGGGATTTATGCTGTCGCTAAGATGGAGATCTCTTCAAATACAGCTCAGGTATTTTTAGTCCATAGTTCCTCTCTGTCCCATGTAGTCTTATGTAAAAGCCAGTGAATGTTATTCTTGAGTGGGAGATGGATATTTTTATATATTTTTAGACACAAAGCCTATCTTTTCCTTAAGATTTTATGGAAGGGAATAAAACAGGAATGGAACCCACAAAAGTGGTTAAAATAATTTTTTAAAAAGAGAGAGAGAGAGAGAGAGGTACTGTGGCCTCAGATACTTTTAACTATTCTCAAGGAAATGATTTTGCTGCCCTAAACTACGAAAGCAGTTGAAAGCAGGGACTTTGCAAAAAGAATACTTGTGGAATGTATAGGTGTTTTGAGAATTTCAAAACCTGTTTTTTTTTTTTTTCAATGAAATTCCGAGTTTATATCTTTTAAAGGGCTGCGATTTCCACCAGGAAGTCAGCATTTACTTGACCATCTCGGCATATAAGATAACCAAATGCTGGGCTGGAGAGATGGCTCAGCGGGTCAGGCACTTGCCTCCAGTGCCTAAGGCCCCGGGTTCAATTCCCCAGGACCCACATAAGCCAGACCCACAAGGTAATGGCCCTGGTGTGCTCTCTCTCATTCTCTATCTATCTATCTATCTATCTATCTATCATCTATCTATCTATCTATCTATCTGCTTGAAAATGAATAAATAAAATATTAAAAATAAAAAAAGATAACCAAATGCTGTCCTAATAAGCAATAGAAACAACTCGATGGCATATGGAGAGCTTCAGTCCCAGGCAGGATTCTGCTTATCATCTCTTTTACAAATGGTACATCAGGGCACTTTTACTAAGACACTGGATCAAGCCATAACAGAGTAGCTGGTCATTGAACGTGACTTGACAAACTGGGTTAGATGTCAACTATCTTGTATCAATGAGGGCTTTTGACCCATTACTGAGGGGGAATACACAACCTGTGTGTGGCTCTAAAAAGTACTATATAAGCATAGTCTTTTCCAAATATTAACTAGGCGATATAGGCATGAAAGTTGAACGGAAAGGATTATTTCAGAACAGAAACTATTTGCATCTTAGGGAAAAGTTCAAATTCTGGCATATATCTTCAGGCTAAGTAAGGCGAACTTTCAACTCTGAGCTTGAAAGGAAAACTGTATGTGGGTGTGTAGGAGGGTGCTGTTGTCAGAAAATTTAAAGGGAATTTCTTCTTCAGGAAGAATCAATCCAGAGAAATGCATAGACCTGTGCTCATTTGTAAAAAGATTCACTCATTGTATTCAGTGGTCCCTTCCATTTACAGTATAGCAGGAATTTTCTGAGAAGTCAAAGTTCCCATCATGTCTTCACTTCCAAGTTCCATCACTGCCTCTGTGAGACAGTGGTTCTGTGGTTACTTACACTGAAGAGACACGCTGAAGAGCAGCAGCTACAGCCTGGCAAATAACAACCGAGAAATTTGAATTTCTCTTCGCCTTGCTTCTCTTCTTTCCTTCCTCCTTTTCAACATTTCTCGACAATGAATGAAACATGAGAGGATTTAGACTTCGGCTTAGAAACTAGACCAATGCAGACAATTCAAACACTAATTTTGACAGGTGCAGCTGCATAATTTTGGTAAAGAGAGAGTGCCAAGAAATTTATCCAACCAAGTAAAGTAAATCCTTTAATCTTAGGTTCCACTGCAGGTGTTTCATATTAAACAAAGCCTATTTGTGGAAGATATGCCCAACAGAGTTTAGGAAATGGCAGGGCTTATATAAGGAATTTTAAATAAGTGACATTACTCCAAGGCCACAGTATATCTGTACCGCCTATTTTGCCAAGGTCAGACAAGTTATCGCCCTTAGCAGAATGACTGGATGCCTGTTTTCATCAGTTCAGCAATTTCCCCTTTGGCTGTAAAAATAAAACCTTTGCCAGTCTGATAAATGAAAACACTGGTTTGTGTTTAAATGAGACATTGCTCAAATGCTTGATCTTTGAGAATTATCCATCTTATCAGTACTCAATTTACATTACCAGTATTTTAGAGCTCTTATTTAATAAGGACTTTATGTTCTAATCTGTGACATAGTTGTCTTGGCTTCTTATGCCTTTAAAAAATTTCAAAGTTTATTTTTTGTGGCTTAACTTTTGCTTTCACTGACAGGGATTTTGCTACCTATTCGTTCGTAACTTTTCAGTTATTACAATCCACTTGGACATCAAGCAATGCTCACCATCTCCTAGCCTGATATGTGGTCAGTCAATTCTCTTAAAATCATTTACTGCTTGTTTCCTGCATTTCATTTGAAATGCATCTTATCCATTTGATACATTGTGTCCTCTATGTAAAAAATGTACTTTTTAGGATGTGGAGCTCTTGGCGTTGGCACTTAGTCACTAGAGAAGAGCTGTGCCTGGCTGGCTTGATCAGTATATGGAAAACTTAGACTTGTACTTGGGCTGCTGTTTGAATTATTGTGCAGTGGAAGTTGGATTTTATCTGGATTTGTAATCAACTTTTTAAAAAATATTTTTTTCAAGAAGTGAGAGAGACAGAGCAAGGAGGAGGAAGGCACACCAGGGCTTCTAGCCATTGCAAGACCTCCAGATGCATGTGTCCCTTTGTGCATCTGGTTTCACGTGGGTATTGGGGAACTGAATTTGTGTCTGTTAGGTTTTGCAGGGAAGTGCCTTAACCACTGACCCATCTCTCTAGCCCTGTAATTAACTTTTAAATTATACATAAAAGCATGCCAGAGTGAAGCATTTAGGGAAAATATTATGTTTTGGATTGCATGCTATGTGCCAGATACTATAGAAATTATTTTGATGTGTTTAATAAGTTACATATATATGTAAGCCTACAAAAGAGAGGCTTATAAAATATGGCTTTCATAGCTGGATGAGCCCTATCTTGGCCTACAAAGGGACTGGCACACATGTCACACCCTACAGGATAATGAAGTTTTTACAACAGTGGGCTGAGCATTTGTGCTGGGCACTAATATCTGGACTGTCTTATAACTGACACTTGAATGTTAATAGCTTCTGAGGAAGCCCAGGCACATTCTTGTAGGCTGTAGTCCACTTTTGTCTCACTTAGCACATAAACCGCTTCTCCCTACTAACAGATCCCAGAATCCTCCTGCCCTGCTGCTGACCAGGACATACTTCTGCCTCAGAGTCTAACAAATGGAATTTTTTGGGATATTTTTATTGTCCAAAATTAGATACATTGTATTAGTAAATATTACATTGGTATCCCCAATTCCCTCCCCTCTGTCCCCAATCCACTGGGTGGAATTTTTTGTAATCAAAGATTTTTCTTTGGTCTCTAAGTACTTTTGGCAGCCAGTTCTCACTCACTGGATTTTCCCTAAATATTTTTGGTTAGTTTTTGTTTTAAGGGAATGAATTTATTTAGGCTCCTTTTAAATACTTTTAAGAATGTGCTTTGATGGCAGCAGAAATTATCTGAAATATAATCACCCTTCAGTCAAAGAAATAGAATGCTGATGTCTTCAAAGTTAAAGATACCTGGAAAATCTTAACTAGTCTCCACAAAGGCTAGGAAGTTACACTATTGTGCATACACACCTCACACAGTGTCACAATGCCTCGGTGCCAAGGAATGAGCACCACTCAGACCTACTAAACATTAGATCATGCCCTTCATCTGATTTTTTTTTTTAAAGAAAAATTCTTCTTTTTTAATGGGTGGCTGGGGTTTATTTCAGCTTACAAATCCAGGGGAATCTCCTATCAATGGTGGAAGAAGCTGCTTCCATTCAGAGATCCAAGTGGAGAAACAATTGCAGCAAGCAGACACCAACACCAGCAAACAGGAACCCCAGAGCTCAAACTTCTCTCTCCACACACACACCTTTGGGCTGGAAATCAGGTTACCTTCAGTGACACGCCCTCTAGCAGGCTGCTGGAGACCTGAGCCCGAAGCTGAACCTTAATAAAATACCACTGAATCTAGCCAAAGGAAGGGTAGCGTTGCTTACAACGCAAACTTCCAGACCCCAAATGGCCTTGATATTCATGACTTCGCAGTACCAGATAATAGCTACACCTAATGGGAGGAAGAGATGACACCTAAACACACCAGAGACTGAGAGGGGGGGGAGAGATATGAGGGAGGGTGGGGAGGGAATCATAACAGTTTATGGTCTATAATTATGGAAGCTATCAATAAAAAGTTAAAAATTAAAAAATGGCTGAGTTTATGGGGCCACAAATTTAGACTACCACATTCAAACTAGCACAGACATTCATCTCTCACTGGACAGACACTTAGACTGCACCACTTCCTGGTGACTGAGAATAACACTGCAACCAACATGACAGTGCAACTATCTCGCCAGCATATTGATTAATTTACAGGTACACCCACACGGGAGACTGCTGAGTCATAGGAATGTCCCTGTGGGGCTTTGAACATAAAATGTCTCCTATAGCCTCATGTGTTTGTGAAGCCTCATACTTAATCCCCAGCTGGCGATGCCCTTTGGGAAGTTTCTGGAGCCTTTGAGAGGCCTTGCTGGAGGAAATGTCATTGGGGGTGGGCCTTAAAGTGTTATAGTGCAACCTCATTTGCCACACTTCTTCCCTGGTCTGCTTCTGCCATGCTTTCTCCACCAGGATGAAGCTTCCCCTCAAAACTACAAGCCAGAAGTAAACCCTTTCCTTCTATAAGCTGCATCTGGTCAGGTATTTTATCCCTATAACTAAGAAGGTAACTGCTACAGTTTAATTTTTAATTTTTTGAGAAAAACATCCGTACTGTTTTCCATAATGATTGAACTAATATAGTCCCACCAACAGTGCAAGAGTTCCCTAAGAAAATCATTATTTCTTGGTTTTAGACACAAAACTGCAGATACAGCAATATAAATGTGAATCACTGTAAACAGAGGCTCGAAGCTAGAGCCACAAAAGGCTGATAGTGCTTATCAGGGATAACAAATCCCAGTCATTAGCTCCTGAGCGTCACTGAAGCTTAAGCTGTACAAATTCTGGCTGGTGTGGTGGCACAACCCTGGAATCAGAGCACTTGGGAGGCTTAGGCAGGAGGATTGCTGCAAGTTTAAGGCCAGCCTGGGCTCCCTAGTGAGATACAGGGAAGCCTGGGCTGTATATAGTGACACTCAAGAAAAAAAAATTTAAAAATTCAAGAACATGAAATGAATATGGAACAGTCTAAAGCAACAAAGCTCCTAGGAGGCATCAAGTCTGTTATAGGCTTCTTCAACGAACACAGACAAGTTCTTCACTGGGGATGAATTCTGAAGAGTATTCAAGTCCTTTAGAAGAGCATTCTGGTTTGGGATTAGTTTCAATATTTCATCCTGTAGGTAAGAGTGTAAATTTTATTATGCAACATCGTAACAAACATCTATCATTTAGACACATGTGTATAACAACCTCAGTACCCAGCAGCACCCAGTGTTACTCCTTTTCAACTCATGGCCATTCATCTTTTCAATCCATCTTCCTCTCTCTGCATTCCTGCTCCTCCACACTGCTGTATAAACATTTACACTTTACTATACAGATAGGATAATGCTGCTCTATGAAGTATCGTATGTCATTGTTAGAAGAAAAAAAAGACAACTGTCAAAAATTCTAGGGAAGACCCCTACCTAAATGTTATGTGTTGACTACACAAATATGTAATGATATATGCATAAGGATGTAAGTAGGTAATAAATATATTTCTCAGTGATTTACAAGTACAGTACATCTGTGCAATGGGATGTGAGAGCTCCTGACAAGAACGAGACCTATGTGAACTCACAGGGAAAGACATTCAGAATCTAGTCACACGAGAAAAGGAATTAGCCAAAAAGTTTATATATATATATATATATATATAAAAAAGGATTTGTGGGCTGGAGAGATGGCTCAGTGGGTAAGGCACTTGCCTCCAGTGCCTAAGGCCCCTGGGTTCAATTCCCCAGGATCCACATAAGCCAGACCCACAGACCCACAAGGTGGTGGCCCTGGTGTGCTCTCTCTCTCTCTCTCTCTCTCTCTCTCTCTCTCTCTCTCTCTCTGCTTGAAAATGAATAAATAAAATATTTAAAAAAAAAAAAAAAGGATTTGTGTTTAAAGAGATAGGATATGGTTATTACATGCGCGCGCACACACACACACACACACACACACACACACACACACAAAATCATAAATCATACATAACACAAGACTGGTAATAGAGTCGCTATGATAAATGGGGCACTTACTTGAAGTGTGGGTGCTTTAAGGCTTTTCTGAGAAAGTTCGGGGAGTGAGAGAACCCCAGTACTATCCATCTGAAGCACCTAAATAAAGCAGAAAGCCAGGGATTATTTCAAATGGCTGATTATACTCATTTTACTATACTCAAAGTTGTCTTGCTAAATTAAAGCAATATGATTTTTAATAATGACCTGTTTCCCGTTTTCCTCCTCCTCTTCCACCTCTTGTGCCAGAATCTGAACTTTGCTCTTCAGGCTCTGAATGGTCCCAGTCACTGACTCTGTGGCCCAGACTATCTTGTCTATTTCTTCCTGAGTCAAAAAGAAAAAAGTTGTTTTAAATTAAATACCTTATCAAACAATGCCCTAACAGATTATACATAATGCCTTATATGTTACAACACTTTTGGAGAAATATTGAATTTATTTTTATCTTTTCAAAAACATACTTCCTAGACAAATTATGCCCCAAACTCTTAATGCTGCTTAGCAATAGGCACTGTGTCTTTCTGGAAACACTGGGAACAGAAGTGCTGCTGGTAACATCAATCTTCCAGAATCATCACGTGGATTCTAGACGACTAGTGAAAAGGGGGAAGGTGGAGAGATGGCTTGGTGATTAATATAGAGATGGAGGCCAAGTGTGGGCTACAGGAGACCCCGTCTCAACTAAACAAGCCAACACGATTACAGGGGAGACTGCTTTCTTGTTTGTTCTGCCTTTGATGACGTCAGCATTCCTTGCAGCTGTACTGCTCTCATTCCTCCTGACATGGCTTTCTCTGTGTGCATCTTCACTTGTCACTTACAAGGACATTTCTCATTGGATTTAGGAAAAGCCCATAAATTCCAGGATGAGCTCATCTTAATTTTATTCTATAGGAACAGGCTCTAACTATGTAATCTAGTTGGCGTACTAATTGCTATGCAGCCCAGGTTGGCCTGGAACTCCTGATCCTTCCTCAGCCTTTGGAGTGCTGGGATGAAAAGGCATGTAATCATTATACAGCTTAAGGAATAGATCCTTTTTCTGCCTTTCCCCTAGAAATCCCCCCATCTCTCCCTATCCACCCATCCATTTATTTATTTTTGTGGTACTGGGGATCCATCCCAAGGCCTCACACATGTTAAGCAAGGGTTCATTCTATCACTGAGCTACCTCCTCGGCATCTACACTTCTACCACATCATCTAATTCATTCAGAGGCAAATGCTTGTGGATGTGGCCCTGTGTGTTCAGAATGAAAAGGCCAGTGGACAGCTTCAGGTGTCATACCATTATAGGGGAATGACATCCACCTTTTTCAGACAGGGTCTCTTATTGGTTTGAGCTCCCCAATTAGGCTAGGCTGATTGCCCAGAAAGCTCCAATGATCAATCTGTCTCTGCTTCCCTAGCACTGGGATTTCAGGTACATGCCCAGCATTTTATGTGGGTACTGGGATTGAACTCAGGTCCTCATGCTTGTGTAGCAAATACTTTGCTGACTGAGCCTTCTCTCCAGCTTTCACGCCATCCAAGTTTAGCTGGAAACTGGAAATGATTCTTGGGATTCAGGAGTCACACTGTTGGTTACTACCTCTGAATACTTTGAATTGATTGGTGGAAATTTTAAATATTAACAATCATCAATGTAGTCCAAATTAGTGTTTAAAAAACCCACATTAGGGCTAAGTATGGTGGAGCATGCCTTTATTCCTAGCACTTGGTAGGAGCACCGCTGTGAGTTCAAGGCCACCCTGAGAGAGGGAATTCCAGGTCAGCATGGGCTAGAGCAAGACCCTACCTCAAAAACCAAAACAAAACAAGAAACAAACAAAAAACCAAAACAAAACACAACTGTCTAAAGGTA
The DNA here is from genome assembly GCA_004024765.1 of Zapus hudsonius. Classification (NCBI taxonomy): domain Eukaryota; kingdom Metazoa; phylum Chordata; class Mammalia; order Rodentia; family Dipodidae; genus Zapus; species Zapus hudsonius. The sequence goes on from PVHP010005751.1 coordinate 44,425, forward strand.
ACTTTTTGATGGAAATTACAGTAACTCTGAACAAGCTAGGGCCACCCACAAAACACACTATTAATTTATAATACAGGCAGAGTTGCTGCTCAGCTTTACTATTTCAAAATGTCTGAGGGATAGATTCTCCAATTTGTTTTAGTTTTTGTGTGTGTATTTGTTTTGAGGTAGGTTCTCACTCTCATTAAGGCTGACCTAGAACTCATTTTGTAGTTCCAGGCTGGCCTCAAACTCAGCAATTATCCTACCTCTGCCACCTAAGTGCTGGGCTTAAATGTGTGTGCCACCAGGCCCGGCTGTGTTAATTTTTATAAATAAGCAAAATCCCTATGTCCTGAAAAGACTGATTATTTTTAGTTGATCAGTTATATCTCTATCCACACATCTTGGATATCATCACAGCTAATGTATATCTAGTATGAGAAAATACAGATTCAAATGTCACACCTGCAATAATGCCAGGCCCTCTTCATTAGCTCTGTTCTGTGCCTCTTCTGTTTTCAATAGATTTGATACATTAGTTAAGTAGTTCAGCTTTCTGGGAGGGGCTCTCAGTGTTTCCCACTGCTGTAGCAACCTTAAGAGCAGAATAAAACATTACCATTATCATTACATTTGTTTTAAGGCAGTCTTTCTTTTTCCAACCCTTCAGTTTGTAAAAGCTGTGACATTCATTTAAAGCAGTGACTATGGGGCTGCCCCAAAACAGCTGCAACAAATCACACCTAATACTTTTAGATTTCCCTCAAATCATCAAGCACTGGGGAATGTTATTTAAAGAACATTTTCTATTTCATGCAATTAACTATTTATATACATTTTAAAATAAAAATTAATCATCTAACTAGGTTATGTTGTTACACTTTACATATGCACACACACACAAAATGTGTAGTATATAATTATACTTTAAGAGCACATAAGTTTATCACTCACTGTGAATTATTGGGTAAGGGAGAACACTACTCAAGAAGTCTTAACTATGCCCCTAGCTGTCAGGCTTTGAAAGCAAGTGCTTTTAACTGCTGAACCATCTCTCCAGCCCCACAAAGAAAAATTCTTACTAAGTTGTTAAGATAAACTTAAACAATTTATTTATTTGTAAGAATGAGCATACCAGGGCCTCCAGCTGCTGCAAATGAACTCCAGACACATGTATCACCTTGTGCATCATAGGTACTAGGGAATTGAATCCAGGTCATTAGGCTTTGCTGGCAAGTGTCTTAACTGCTGAGCTATCTCTCCAGCTCAAAATGATTAAGATAAATTTAATTCATAAAATCATCTTCAGCCAACAATGACAAACACAACCTGTCCAAGTTTTCTTCAGAGGCATAGGTTTTAGTTTTTACTAAAATTAACATAAATGTTCTAGTTCTTCTAAGTTTATTAAGTCATTTCTGTAGAAGGCCCTATCGGTTCTGAATATTCTAAATAGAGGTTAGAATTCCAGGAGTTTCACAGGCTCTTGTTAAACTAAAAGTGTACCTTGAACACATGCTACTAAATCTGTAACACATGACCACATTTATTATACTGCTTCTATAAAGCAGTTTCCCCTATAATCTCGAGTGACCGACAGTGTCATTTAGCTAACAACACTTTTATCTGCACATGGGGGTAGGCACTTAACTCAGTTCACAATAAAATCTGTCCAAGAACAGGTAAAGCCAGTCTAATCAGAGACCATTCCTAGAAAGTTTTATCAGATGCTAAAGGGTAAGAATTTTTTTCCCTTTTCCTTTACAACCCTGAAAGGATATGTATGAGGATATAAAGATATAAGGATGCTTTATCTATGGCAAACAAATGAAAGCTTAGAAATAAAGAATTCGAGAGACTGAGGGCAGATGATTGGAGCTCATGGTCAGTGAGGGCTGTAGTGAGACTGTCAAAAACAATGCACTAAACAAAACAAATAAATTAAAAGAATGAAGTAAACATGTAAGAAAGGGGCAAGACTACATGAAAATAAACGGTGATGTCAGTTTGGGAGATGCGAGGTTAAACAAAGTGATTTACTCTTAGGTCTTGGTTGCATTTTATATCTGTGCTTAGGGGTGGCACACACCAACCTCATACAGCAACTCTTTTCCTTCCACCTTCTTTTGAGAGAGGGTTTCTCTTGTTATGCTGCTGGAGAGACCAGTCTGGAGTTCATTTGCAGTGGCTAGAGGCCCTGGTGTGCCCATTCTTTCTATCTTCCTCTCTCTCATAAATATATAAAATATTACAAAAAGGGCTTTCATGTAGTTAAAGCTGATAAATAACAAATACATATTTTGAAGCTATTTTCATTATTAGAGAAAAACCCTAATGAATACCTTATATTTTAGCATCATCTTAGCAACATAGGAACAAACCATATTTATAAACAATCATTTTCACTGTATATTACCTTTTCTTTAAGTAGTTTAGATGATATTGAACTTGCTCTTTTTCTTTAATATTTTTGCTTAAAATTGATCTAGGGACAAAAGATTGGGAAAATATTAGTTGAAACACAAGCAATACATCTGTACCTTTCCTCTCTGAATTCTTTTAAGTGATCCTCCTCACCAACTAGGCAGAGCCAAGCACTTATTCATTTTTATATTAGCAACATTTTTAAACATCATAACTTAGCTTTAATTGAAATTCACAAAATTAAGAAACTTTTAGACTAGATGTCATTTAGTGAAAGGCTGCTTGCCAAGCATGCACAAGGCCCTGAGTTCAATTCCTAGTAACACCCAAAAAAGAGAATGTTTTTTTTGTTAGTATATTATGTGTATGTTTTACTTTTTTTTAATTAATGTGTATTAATCACACAAAATAGTCGGCTTAATTATGATATCTTTACACATATACATAAGGAGATTTGGTCATATTTATTCTTCTATACTACACATACATTTAAAAAAAAAGAACAGTGAAATCCCTTTAAGCCATATTTTGCTGTGTTAACTGTATGCCTGATTTCAGATGTGGCTCAGTTCTACCACAACAGAACTGATCTTAGTCTGTGTGCCATGCAGCTATGGTGTAGCGTGGAAGCTCTCTGAACTCAACTTTCTCCTAAGGAATACATATTGGTAGAACCAGTTTGGTCCCAGCTAGTGGAGCTACTATGGGAGATGGTGGAGACTTTAGGGACACAGGTCACTGGGAACAGGCTTTGAGAAGATAGGGTCCTTGGTCCTGTTCTGCGCTCTGCTTCCTGCCTACCATGAGGTGAACAGACTTTGTCACATACTTGTTCACACAGCCATATTTTGCCTTGGTCCAGCAATAAAGGGGCACAGGATTATGGACTAAACCCTCTAAAAGTGCAAGGCAATATTTCCCCTTAATTTTTTTGTGTCTAGAGTGAGTACTTGTGTGTTCACATGTGTGTGCGTGCCCATGAGAGTGATGGCTAGAGGGTTGGGTGTCTTCCTGGAGTGCTCTGTCTTACTCACAGAGGTGAGGTCCCACTTGAACCCAGAGCCTGTCAGTTCAGCTAGTCTATCTTGCCTCAGGGATCCTCTTTTCTTCACCTTCTGAGAACTGGGATTATAGCCTGCCAGGCATTTGTGTGGGTGCTGGGGATCCAAACTCTGGTCCCATGCTTGTGTGCCCAGTGCTTTATCAACTAAGTCATCTGCCCAGTCCCCAAATCTTTGGTCTCCTTGTTATGTTAGGTATGCTGTCACATCTGTGAGAAAAGTAACCAACACAAATATATAGCAACATTTGGAAAAGTGTCTATAGGAAAAAACGCATATGTAGGAAACAAGACGGAAAAAATTTTCCACTCACATTATCACCGACTCCATGACACTTTGTAAATGCTCTCTGGTGCTCTTTGGAAGAGGCTGCCACGTTCTCCTCTTGCTGGGTGCTATTTTCATTAGCTTTAGATCACTATGTCCTATTTCTGATGGAAGAGGAAACTGATCAATTCCAAAAGTTTGCATATTTTTACTTAAAAAGTCATTTTACCTAAAAACGCTAATTGTATTATGAGAATAATTATAAAGGTTGCATAAATGGTTTAACTCACATTGACACTTAATTCACACATGCTAGGTATCAAAAATGAATTTTCTGTCATTGTTAATTAAATATTAAATGATACTATAATGTAAATAAATGAGTGAAGAATCAAGCAACAGTTACTTTATAAATTTATTTGCAAACAGAGAGAGACAGATGGAAAGAGAGAGGTAGAGAGAGGGCACCAGGGCCTCCAGCTGCTGAAAACAAACTCCAGATGCATGCCATTTTTTGCATCTGGCTTTATGTGGGTAAGGGCAAGCGCCTTAATTGCTGAGCCATCTCTCCAGTCCCCAAGCTACTGTTATTAAAATGTGGTTCTCAGAAACAACCTGAACACCTTAAGAATTTCACTGATAAGAATAGAAAACCGCTTCTACCAAATACAGAATGAACAGAGACTTATCAAATGACAGGCAGACGCTGAGTACTGTGTGTTGTCAGTGTTATTCTCCTTACAAAGAAGATACAGTACTGGCTTTCATAATGACTAGTTTGGGAGAGAAGGGATAGTAATAAACAAGTCACAGGTGCACAGAACATCCTCATTATATTACCTTAGGAAATATACATCCAGAACCTAGTCTTGGATAGGGAATCTTCCCATGGCATGACATTTAAGGAAAACATGACTATTCCAACATAATTTGCTTTGAAAAGCTGAGTGCTCCCAGGCTAATCTACACAACAGTGACAGGTCAGAAAGCATAACTGCTTTGCAGAGACATGGGATCTTTCTTCATGTCACAGACCAGCAATGCACTTTAATTTTCTCTAGTTCCTATCAGCACCACGGCATGCCAGCTTATACAGAATTTTGTTAGTTGCTAGGGTAAATTTCAGCTTACCCAAATCATAACCAGTTTGTATAAGAGTGTGAATGTGGCTGTTCATTACCATTGTTTGGTTTTGCATGTTTTCCTGAGTTTAGGTAGCAAGAAAGCGACACATGTTAAACAAGGTAGAGAAAAGAAATACCTTCAGTGGGCAGCTGCAGTGGATGTTTTTTGCTTCTTCTTGCTGGGCTTCTAACCTAGACGCTCACACAGAGAATCAAACATCAGATAAAGACACAAATGGCAGACAGAAAAAAGGATACTGTCACTTCTACAGAAATGCTATGTATACATGTTACACTGAAGGATATGCTTTAAATAACGATTTGGAGCAAACGGCCCCTTCCTTAGCTTTCACATGCTTCTCTCTGATAGAATAGGCATTCCTAGAGAAGCCTGAAGAACAGATTTGGCGGCTTCATCACCTTTTTATCTGGTGCCTCCATGCCCTCATCAGCCCTGCTTTTAGAATTCCTTTTGAGCCGTTGAGCCTTTTGTTTGGAAGCACTTGCTTTTCCAGACATCCTGATCCAAACAGCGCAGTGGAAAAGATGCACACAAGATCTGCAAACACGAAAAGAACACAGGAAACACGAGGAACACACACTTGTATAATGTTTTGTTGAAAAGCCTGATTATTCCAATTTTTAAAAAATAAACTTTTAATTGACATTGTTATATATGAACAAAATGCATTTGATCATAGTCCCCTCCTGTTCCTCTCTCGCCCCCACTCCCTCAGTCCCCTCCACGGTCCTTCCTTCTCTCTTCAACCAGTCTACCTACTATTTGATGTCTTGTTTTTCTTGGCCTTCCTTCATCCACAACCACATTTGGATTGGCTCAATATTAACTGCTCCAAATCAAATTCTTGTGTGTGAGATGTATGCAAGTGTATCTGCCCATGGCCCCTGCAATGACAGAGGGGAATGTGGATCTGCCCCTGGGCAGCCCTTCCGTGCCCCTTCAGTGGAGAGGGGAATGTGGGGTGCCTTCCTCATTGCTCTTCGGCCATGTTCACACTTGAGCCAGTCTCTTACTGATCCTAGAACTTGTGGGGTCCCTGACCTGCCTGAGAGCTTCAGCGACTCTCCAGCCTCTGCTCCACACTGGACTGTCACAGACGTGCACAACAAGCTGTTTACGTGGGTCCTGGGGATCAGATGTGAGAGGCTCTCATGCATTCAGGGGTATGGCTCAAGAGCTGTCTCTTCAACCTCCAATTCTGTCTTTTAAAACATGGGAATAAGGTTTTGGGAAAGTATGTTTTGAAAATGCATGTGCGTGTGTGTATTTTGCCCATTTAAGTGGTGTGCTGTGCACTTAGAGACCACAGATTGATGTTGGGAGTCTTCCTTGATCACTATCATCTATATTTTACTGAGGCAGGGCTTCTCTCAGGAACTCTCACTTAAGCCCAGAGTTCGCCAATTCAGCTAGCTCGCTCTAGGCTCGCCAGTGCTGGGAGAATAGGTGGCCACCACACCCACCTGGCATTAAGTGGGTGTTAGGGATTGGAATTTGGGTTCTCACACTTACATGGTGGCAAATGCTTTATGACTGAGCTAACTCATCAGCCAAACATATTTTTTAAATAAGTAACTCTGAGTCTCATCAGTATAAGGATACATAATTTAATTTCATTCAATAAAATAGCTTCCATTTATTTATTTTTTTAAAAAAAATCATTGGGGCCAGAAGGATGGCTCAGTGATTAAAGGTGTTTTCTTGAAAGTCTACTGGCCCAGGTTTGGTTCCCCAGTGCCCAGTGAAGCCAGATGCACAGGGTGGTGAATGTGTCTGGAGTTCGCACATTCTCATTCTCTCTCTGCTTTCAAATTAATAAATAATATATTGTTAAAAAGGAAAACATTAAAAATACCTTAGTATCTTTTACTACTACACTACTACATGTAATATCATTATCCCCATGTTTAAATCCAAGAAAATAAAAATATATAGTCACATGCAATGTGAGTTCAATAGTAATATTTTACTTGGGCTCATCATTACTCAGTTTAGGAAATGATGAAAGGGGGTGATTTTTAGTATTAGTGATTGTGAATATTAATGTGAAGGGGAGCCACCTGTAAGGAATGAAGCTGTAACCCTAGCCACACTATGCTCGTTTTAATAAGAGGACAGAAGTATGCTGATGGCTCTGTCTTCCCACAAATTATAAAACAGACACGAGGATCATAATGGTGATGTGAATCACAAAGCTTTGAGTAACTTGTTTTCACTAACAGTCCATTATGATAAAACTCATTTCTGATAAGAGGAACAGAGGAATGGGGGGAAGATCATGCATCTTGTGTCGAATCATAAGGAGTGGACAGGTTACAAGCTAGGTAGAGCATATAAGAAGTAAGCCCACATGTATTTTTTCTAGGCGCATATAGCTAGATACACAGCCAAATTAGTCATCATCATAAAGCATTGGGAATTTATTATTTTAAAAGCTGAAGCCTCCCCTCTTCCTATATAAGATTGAAATAAAATACAGGACAAAAATGAGTTGAGGGATCAGAAACTATATTTAAGGACTACAACAGATGCCTATATATCATCACTCTACTACCAAACAATGTAGGACTTTATGCCGAGTCTCTAACCTGTGTCTCATTCCTAAAACGTCTAATTCTTAATCCGATTCCTCTACTTCAAAATCTGCACATATGAGTGAGGTTCTCCTTTAAGAACTGACACGCTAAAGGAACTCATTCATTAAATAAGAATGTCCAAGGCTGGAGAGATGGCTCAGTGGTTAACACTTGCCTGCAAAGCCCAAGAGTCCTAGTTTGATACCTCAGTAGCCACGTAAAGCCAGATGCACAAGGTGGTGCATGTGTTTGGAATTTATATGCAGTGGCTAGAGGCCCTGACACACCCATTCTCTTTCTCTCAAGTAAGTAAATGAAAATATATTTTAAAAAAAAGAACATTAAGGTTAGGGGGAATGTGGGACTGACTGAGACTTTAGATTAAAAATGGCACAAATTCCTTCCACTGGTTCTAAGAGGGATACAGTCTCTTCTACCTTTTCTTATATCTTGCTAGACTCAGCAGCTGTTTGAGCAGCTGATATAGCAGAAGTGATTCTGTTCCAGTATACTGGCCTTAGCATGAAGAGAATGGAAACTTCAACTTCCTTTCTCAGAGTCACGAGCTCTTGGGATTCAGTCGGATGGAAAGGCCAACATAGAAAAGAACACTTGGCAAAAGCCTATCTAACCTCCCCAGCCAACATCTAGCACTGACTTGCCAGGCATCATAACCTTCTTCTGCAGGGAAAAGATAGAAGCCAGTCCTGCCAAGTCTTTCCCAATTCCAAAATTTGGAACAAATAACTAATTAAAGTATCTACTTCAACATGTTTCATATCCAAACTCCTCACACTGTTGTTTTATAGTCCTACTGCTCCTCAGCTGAATCTTGGTCTAGATTTGACTTCTTGAACACACTTTGAGTTTCTGCTTTCTGGACACATGCCATGCCTTCTAGCCTGTTCCTCCTCATTCTCTCAGATTAGGAGCCATCTTCTTCCAAATCCTATACTCCATTTCTCCACATGTCTGTGAGCTCTTCTGATTTCCTATAGTCAGTCCTGTCAATCGTTTTCTCTAGATTGTCTTCGTTCAGCATGTAATTCAGTGCTATTCCAAATGTGATTCACAAATGGGTACAATCTCTTTAAAAATATTTATTTGAGAGAGAAAGAAAGAGAGAGATTATGAATTTGGGCACATCAGGACCTCTTGCCCCTGCAAACCAACTCCAGATGCATATGCTACTTTGTGCCTATACCTTTATGTGGGTACTGGGGAATCAAACCTGAGCCAAGAAGCTTTACAGGCAAGCACTGTTAACCATTGAGCTATATCTCCCCACCCCAATCCTTTTAAATATAGAAACTGAGAATAAAATTTTTATGGCAATTTGACAAAATTTCACATGTCAAATCTAATCATCCTTGTCATTTGAAGTTTTTTTCTAATAGTTAATATTTCTGATCAGTTTTAGATTTTCAATGAAATGAGTAGAAATCCTGCCCACCCAGCCCCGTTCACTGCAACGGCCCTATCAACATTCTTCTTTAGTTGAGACACAATTGTGACAACCGACAACACCTGCCTTCATTCATCACCTTAAAGTCATAGTTTACAGTAGGGCTCACTGCTGGTAATTTACAGTCTATGATCTTAACAATTTAGTCTAAATTATAAATTTACAAAAGTATCAGTTGTGTCTAATTAAACAGAAAGACAAGATGGTCCTTAGCAGTTTTAAGAAGTAGTGTTTCCATGATACCTTTGATAATAGACCATAGTGTAAAGAAGTGTTTCAACTTTAGGACCATTCATATCTTGGATGCTGCTGGGATTTAAAGTTGAGTCCACACCTGCTGTGCTGGCACGTTGCCAACCTCCAGGAATAGTTACACTTCATTAATCTTTTTTTCTTTTTTTACTGTGTTTCAGTCACGACATTTACAAGTGGGCACATCTTTATTCCCTTCATGATATAGAGCCTACTTTGCATTCATCCTATTTGGAGCCGCTGCCAGTTCCTCTACTACCATGAGGCCTGCCATGACGTGGAAGATATTTTCGTTCATTCGCATTTCCAGATGGGTAAAACTCGAGACCTCACAGTATCGTACGAATGATGCTTTTAGCATTTTTTTTTGTTTGGTTCTTTCACGACACTTCATTAATCTTTTTAAAAAATATTTTATTTATTCATTTTCAAGGGGGGAGGGAGGGAGGGGGGAGGGAGGGAGAGAGAGAGAGAGAGAGAACGAACCAGAACCACCATAGTGGGTCTGGCTTATGTGGGTCCTGGCGAATTGAACCTGGGGCATTAGGCACTGGAGGCAAGTGCCTTAACCGCTGAGCAATCTCTCCAGCCCACTTCATTAATCTTAAACGCTATCTTCAAATATGTTTGTTTAGCAAGGATGACACATTGCCATATTTTTCCTCCAGCCCGGTGCTTGCAGATAAAGAACCCTGACCTCACTTTCCTCAGTTTCCCCAGCATCATCAACTCACCGGGACCCCCTCTTCACGTTTTCCCGGGTTCGCGCCCAAACAGTCCAAAAGCCCGCAGCCCCAGAAGTACGCGAGAGCAGGAGGCGGGCCTGGAGGCAGGCTCCTGACGTCATCACAAGGCGCCGGCTCGAGCGCGATGGAATGGGCTGGGAGAAAGGCGGTAGGAGGCGGGCCTGGAGGCAGGCTCCTGACGTCATCACACAGGAGGAGGGCGGTAGGAAGCGGGCCTGAGGCAGACTCGTGACGTCATCAAAAGGCGCCGGCTCGGGCGCGGTTGGATGGGTTGGAGGGCGGTGCCGGCAGACGCCCTCTGATTGGACGGGCGGGCGCTCGCGTTCTGCATTCGCGGGTCTGCAGCGGAGGTCGACGCGGGGACGCGGCCTGCCGCCCGCCCGCCTGTCCTCCTGCCGTCTGTCCGTCCGCCGGCGGCCGGGGGAGGGCTCCTACGGCCGACCTGAGGGTAGGAGGCGCGCGGGCGTCCATTCCCTTCCCTCCTCCCGTCACTCCCGCCGCCGTCGTCCGCGGCCCTGGGAAGCCCGGGGTCCCGGGCCCCCGGGAGGCGGAGGCAGGTGAGGTGAGCAGTGACAGGTGGGTGTCACACGCTCTGTGGCCTGACAGCTGAAGCTAGAAGCTCGGGCCCGCGGTGGTCATGTACATATATATGCGCGTGAAGTTGGAAGCCGCCTGCAGGTTTTCTTCCTAGTTTTTTAAAAAAATATTTTAACAATTTAACGTGGCCATCACCTCCACTACAGCACTGCAAACAGCGACAGGAAGGTGTGCCTCTTCCGAGTTGTGTGTCTAGTATTAATTTCCGTCTATTTGCCCAGCTTCAATCCACATTGATCACTGCACGTGGCTAGCCTCCTTTAAGGATCTGTAGAGAACCACATGTAAACAGTTAAGCGTGAAAGTAGCTTGGCTCTAAATAAATTAGTTTTTCCCCCCTTAGGGATATGTTTCGGAAGCGTGATGCTGGACTTCCATTATTTCTCTTTAACTCATTTTAACAACTTAAATTTAGTTTTCATGTGGTCTGTTTGAGTGCGTGAAGCCTCTGGATGCGTCTTCCAAGAAAGTTTAGAAATCCTGTTCTTAACGTTCTGTTTCTGTTACAAAGATGCCTTTTGATTTTTAGAGTCTCTGTTATACTCTGTAACACATATGACTCAAATTACTTAAAATACGTATTACTAAAGAATGCAGTTGAAACTTCACTCAGCTTTTAATTTGTTGATAATTTATGTTCATAATCATACACATATAAATACACAGTTCCATTCTCGTAACTTCTGTCATGAAATATTAGTTTTTTTCCATCCCCCAAATAAACCCAAGAAGATACAAAAAACTATATTTTTATAGTTACATAAAATTCTATCATTTGTGTATACCGTGATTCACTTCTCTAATGTTAGACACATAAGATATTTCAGTTTTCTCTATTTTATCTATTAAGCTTTCCCAGTGAGATGTTTCTCAGGGCAGTATCATGACATTTTTGAGACGTTATCCATATAAACAGTTTCTAAAGTAAGTAATACTCCCACCATGGTTTTATGATCCTATTGTAAGTGTTAGGTAGTCTTATTTTTTATGCTTCACTAAAATTCATAGGTAAGAAATGATATAGAAACTAGAACTTGAAATTCACATTTGGCTTATTAGCATAAAAGAACTAATGAAATTTGTATCTAATTTTATTATAAAAGGATATAGGCTCTACAACTTGGGGCCATGTGTCTCTTATAAGCATTTGTTAATTTAGGCAGTTGACTGCTTTTCTGTGTGGTATTTTGATAAAAGCACTTTATTTTTTTCTGAAATTTAATTTTTACATCTGTAAATAAGTGAAGTTGGGCTTAGTCACTTAGTATAAGAGTCTGATAGTTATCAAGAATATATAACTCTTGGGCTGGAGAGAAGGCTCAGCCATTAAGGTGCTTTCCTACAAAGCCTAATGATCTGTGTTCTATTCATTCCTTAGTACCCATGTAAAGCCAGGTGCACAGATAGGCATATACATCTGGAGTCCCGTTTGCAGCAGCTAGAGGCAATCCTCTATTAAAAAAAGAATATATAACTCTCATGTTGGAGTGGTTTATAAAGTAGCAGAGAAGTGTATTTTTCAAGAGGCCAATTAGCCCAGCTCCAGGGATCAGGGAAAGAATGTGAGTTAAATGGAAGGACTTTGAAATTAGCCTGTACAGGTTTAAATTAATCTGTTTAGGGTTTTCTGTGCCTGTTTCCTACTCTGTAAAATGAGAATAGTGTTAGACTGACTTCTTGGTTTTGTGAAGGTTAAAATTGCTATTCTCTTAAGTTCTTTGCTCCTTCTGCATGCCTTTCCCAAGGAAACTATATACTGGAGATAATGCCTTTGCTAAGTTGTCTAAAAAAGATTAGAATCTTCTAGGCAGGAGGAAGTATAAAAACAAATTCATAAATCTTTGGTGTTTGCAAGGAATTCTAATATTTCAATATTTCTGGAACACACAATGTATCCATGACAAAAGCAGGAATAAGTTGGACACATGAGAAAGACCAGATCCTGAAGGCCTTAGACCTCATTCTTTTTCATCAGCTAATGTAATGCTGACCATAGGTAAATGTTACATAAATGCATTTAAAATAAAATTTACTTGGGACACTATTTTATATCTTCCACATGTTTGAAAAAAATTCAAAGCTGTGAGGAGTGTGATGTGATCAGATTGGCTTTGTGCCAGTGTAGAATAGGCTGGATTAGGGGAGACTAAGATAGGTCCATAAGAGTGCCAAGGAAGAGGACTGGACCTTGAAGAACAGCTGTGGAGAACAGGGGCAGGTGCTGTAAAGCACCAGGTACCATCTTCTGTCTTAGAAATGTGCTTGGATTGTATGTTTTCCTCCTCCAGGTCACTCCTTGTTCCTTTTGGGTATTTCCATGCTTCACCATGTTGAGGGCTCAGAGCCAGCTTTTGGTGTCATCACCCCATTACCTGAAGCAACTCAAAGCGTCACCAGGCTCCAGGCTCATATGTCAACGGCTTCTCCACCAGCGGCAACCCCTTCACCCAGAATGGGCTGTCCTGGCCAAAAAGCAGCTGAAAGGCAAAAACCCAGAAGACCTAATATGGAAGACACCAGAAGGGATCTCCATCAAGCCTTTATATTCCAAGGAGGATACCAAGGACTTACCTGAAGAACTCCCTGGAGTGAAGCCATTCACGCGTGGGCCATATCCCACCATGTACACCTATAGGCCATGGACTATTCGCCAGTATGCAGGCTTTAGTACTGTGGAAGAAAGCAACAAGTTCTATAAGGATAATATTAAGGGTAAGATTTTTTTAAAAATTCAATTTATTTGCAAGGAGAGAGAGAGAGAGAGAGAGAGAGAGAGAGAGAGAGAGAGAGAGAGAGAGAGAGAGAGAGAGAGAATGGGTCCTAGATCCTCTAGCTGCTGTAAACAAACTCCAAACACATGTGTCACTTTGTGCATCTGGCTTTATGTGGGCACTGGGGAATTGAACCTGGGTGGTTAGGCTTTGTAGGCAAGTGCCTTAAACACTGAGCCATCTTTCTAGTCCATGGGTAAGATTTTTCACGTAAGGCATTAATGATAAGAGAGGCTAGTTAATCTCTGTAAAGATGCCACTTGCATTATAATCTTGTAAAGACTATGTTGTGGAAAAAAGAATACTTTTCAGCTCCATTAGTGTAAAAATGAATGAGTCAGGAAAAGTGTAAAATTCTTGGAAATAAACACACTTCTGTATATGTCATATAAAAGGTATGAGGTAAAATCATATGAAGAAGAGATTTGGCTTTACTTCTTTTAATTATTTTATTTTGTTGAGATAGGAATTGGAAGGGAAGACAGTTTAAATGATGTCCAAAGAGTAATAAATGATAAAGTGGTATTGATATGTTGAGCAGAATCTGTCATTCATTTTTGAAAAATTAAAGCTGTGATTTTCTTTTTTCTAATTTATAATAAAATACTACATTTGAGAATCCCAAATTTGTATTGCTCATGAAGAGAATGACTTTATTTTTCATGGGGACTGGTAATGTAGCTGAGTGGTAGAGTCCATGCCTACCATGGTCAAGGCACTGGATTTTATCCTCAGCTCCATTAAAAAAAATTAGGTGATGAGGATGGTTTTCTTTTTTCCTAAGTATTTGAATAGCCAAGACATCCTGTTAGGACCATGTTAAAGAACAACAACATACACATGCTAAATTATATTAACTATATAGGAACCGCTAGATACTTTTCATGAATTTAAAAAATAATTTGTCAGTTTTAGAATAAACAAGAAGTTTCAACAATTCTTCAGACAGACATGAAGTCAGTGAAGTGTGTTACTTGTTTTCATGGTGAGGTCTGGAGCTCAATTTGTGTTGCTTAGCATATTGGAAATAGCTGATTTTCCCTGACTCCTTCCCTACCCCTTCCCTCCCTCCTCTTCCCTCCTCCCTTCCCCTGCCTCCTCATCCCCTTCTCCCTTTCATCCCCTCCCCCTGCTCCCCTCCCCTTCCTCTTCTCTCCTCCCTCCTCTTCCCTTCCTGTTCCCCCTCCACTCCTCCTCTCTCCTTCCTCCCTTCCCCTTCTCCCCTTCCTGCTCTCTCTCCCTCCTTTCCCCTCTCTCCTTCCCCCTCTTCTTTCCTCCTTCTCCCTTTCCTTCCCCCTTCCCCTCCCCTTTTCCCCTTCCCTCTCCTTTCCCCTCCCATCTTCTACCTTCCCCTTGCCCTTTCCCCTCTCCCCTTTTCCCTCCCCTTATATCTTCTTTCCTCCCCCCTCTTCTTCCCTCCTTCTTCTCCCTCCACTTCCTTTCTTTCATGTTTCTTCTTTATTCTTTATTAAGTAGGAACTTTGTGTGGACATATCATGTCCACTCTTTTTCTCCTCCCTGCCCCCATTCCACTGAGGGTCCTCATAGGATTGCTGGTAATCACCATGGGGTTGTGGGTAATGAGGGAAACAGCAGATTTTCATAAAGGAAGTATTCTTTAAATCTGTCATATCTGAACAAGGAAATGTTAAAAATATGATGAGATGAATCTGCTTTAGTACCATTAGAAAAAGTGAGTTTATTTTGATTCCAGACTCTGACATGATGGTTTTCTTTGTGTGTTCAGCTGGCCAGCAGGGGTTATCGGTTGCCTTTGATCTGGCAACACATCGTGGCTATGACTCAGATAACCCTCGTGTTCGCGGTGATGTCGGAATGGCTGGAGTTGCAATTGATACTGTAGAAGATACCAAAATTCTTTTTGATGGAATTCCCTTAGAAAAAATGTCAGTTTCCATGACCATGAATGGAGCAGTTATTCCAGTTCTTGCAACTTTTATAGTAACAGGAGAAGAGCAAGGTGTACCGAAAGAGAAACTTACCGGTACAATTCAAAATGATATATTAAAGGAGTTTATGGTCAGAAATACTTACATTTTTCCTCCAGAACCATCAATGAAAATTATTGCTGACATCTTCCAATATACAGCACAGGTATACTCTGCTGTTCCAGATTTTGCTATTATAGTTATTTTAATGTAGGGATTTTCACAAAATGCTATAAATTAACTTGAATTTAGTAACTGAGTAAGTCATAATGTCATTACTTTATTGGTCTGAACTTTTAGGTTTTTGTCTTTAAAATACTAATTTTCACATTACCTGGGCAAGGTACCATTTACCATTTTTTCTTTAATGTCTTCAGGGAAGTCTCACAATGAATGTTTAATTTAGTTCCTTCCAGAGTTGAAATGGAGTAAAAGTAGACACTGGTGTCAAGATAGACGGGCATCAAAATATCAGTCGCACTTCTGCCAGAAGCTGACCTGGAAGAGACCATTATTTATCTGCAAACTCACTGAGCCCCTGATACTCCCCCTGAGTTAGCCGCATCTTCCTGAATGTGATCAGTGGGCAAAGATGTGTCCTATGGCGTTCCTACAGAGCTAGCATTTCCTCCCCAGGGGAATATTTTCCTTCATTTCCTTTGAGCAATTCATATATACTTTTCCCCATTATCCACACTTTCTTGCTAAACACTTTCCTCTTCCCCCCCTCCCCTTAAATTTAGGCCAGTACTAAATGGTGAAAGGAAAATCTCTTCTGCCTCAAGCCTTGTAATCTTATTCACTCTTTGCTATGTCAAAAGTCTGATCAGCATTTCATATACTCTTCAGTTGAAATTCAGCCTTTGTTCTTTGCCAAGTACTTCTTTTTAAACTTTAATTCAGCCCAAGTGAGTTGGATTTTATATATATGGCATATTTTATATGCTTGTGTATTTCTATCATGATTTTAGATTTCAAGGACATATACATGCTCACAATGAGACAATTTGCAACGGGACAAACTCACAAATAACAGTAGCTCAAACCAGACTGAAGCCAATTCTGTGTTACCTAAGCAGTCGGAAGGCAGGCTGGAGGGTTTGCTTATATGGAGCTCTACAGCCTGCAGGGCTGCAGGCTCCTTTCATTTTGTTTTCCTTTGTGTTAAGTGTGTCGGTTTATAGTTAAGGAAGGAGGTAGGCTAGATGCACATCAGAGGGCAAGGGATCCAGCACCTCAGAGTTAAAGTGAATTTCCAGAGGAACACACCTCTGGATTCACCTCATGTCTCAGTAGACATATATAGTGGTAAGACTACTTTGTTATTCATATGTATGTGGCTATATGGTAATATGTATGGTATATATACATATTGTATATTTAATTCATGCCATATATAAACAATTACAGTTAACATTTTTGATTGCTTAATGAATGCTGGAATAACACAAAGTAGTTTATATAAAATTTTAATCTTAAAACAATTCCTTAAAGTTATTTTTATTTTGGAGTTAGGAAACCACCAGCTAACAAGGGTGAGAAGCTTGGCCACACTGCTAAGTTGATGCTTTCTCCCTCTAGAGCCCCTGCTCTTGGCTACTTCACTGTTTTTCTGCTTGAGGACTTAGTACTTTATGTTTAGTTGACTTGGCAAGTATAATAATTTTTCTTTTGTATTATAGAATGTTTGTGATTCTTGTGAAGAATCAAGGAAATAGTGGAATGCTATATATTTAATGATTGTGGTAAAAAGGACCTGGAATATACTTTCAATAAGTATCATAGTAAATGGAACTGAAATCTTTGATTTATAAGCCACACATCTTATCTTGTGTTGTTTCAAAGTGTTGTAGTATAGATCAAATCATTCTGTTTTTTTATTATGGACTTATTCAGGTTTGATGACTTTTCAAAGAAAAAATAACTAGTAAAATTAAATTTCATATATATCTAACATATCATGGCAAAGTTACAAGGCTTTATAATTTTTATAAGGTCAGCATATTAATTTCAAATTGAAGATGTCTTCCCTCAAGTAACCATGTAGGATGGTGTTGCAGTAACTTTTTTGTTACTGGAACAGATTAGAAGCTACTTGTGGGAGGAAAGGGTTTATTTCAGGCTTAAGAATGCCAGGGGAAGCTCCATCATGGTGGCAGAAGCTGGCTCACTTCCCTGCCTGTGTAGTAGAGAGACCACTGGAAGTGACCAATGAGCACCCAGCCAGAGCCCAGGCTGGCTTTCTACCCACCTAGTAGGCTGGACTAGGATCTGTCTCCAGTGACAGCCTGCTCTAGAGGACTCCACCTGCTGAAGACTAAGTAATCAAAACTTCCCGAGGCTGTGAGGGCATATGTTTACTCCACAGATGGTTAATGCACATTCTTTTCCACTAGAAAAACAAACAGGTATTGTTGTAAATGATGATGATTCATGGATCTGTCATTTAAGTTTGAGAGTGAATTAAATGTAACAAACGTTAGATGTTTTAAGTTAATACTGTAAACTCCTAAGTATATGAGTTGAACATTATTTAAATATTTGCTTTTATAAAATATGTTTAGTAAGTATATAACATTTTAATTCAGTGCTGTATATTCTATTTTTGTGTAGCACATGCCCAAATTTAATTCAATTTCAATTAGTGGATACCATATGCAGGAAGCAGGGGCTGATGCCATTCTGGAACTGGCCTACACCATAGCAGATGGTTTGGAGTACTGTAGAACTGGACTCCAGGCTGGCTTAACCATTGATGAATTTGCACCAAGGTGAGAACGTAAACTTAGAGATTGTCTCAAGATTGGGAAAATGTACGAGACTACTTTATGTCTGCACTGCAAAATATATTGGTAAATAAATTTGTAAAGTAAATGTCCTGTTAGATTGTCTGTTTTATCTGAGTGACCATGTGAGAGTAGACCTGTATAATCTATAATAAAAAAACTCAGAATTTAGTTTGATTATACTTTGTAAATTGGTTCAATGCCATCTCTCTAGTCATTTGGACAGTACAATGAACTCAAATACTGAAAAAACTTTATTAGAGAGTGAGATTGAGCGTATGTGTGCATGCACAGTAATTGTGATAGAACTCAGAGCAAATATAATTATTAATTATACATGCTAGGTAAGTATTCTATAACTCAGCCACATTCTATAATCAAGAATTTTTCTTTAAGGACAACTATTCTTTCCTAAAGAAAGTCAGTTGTAAATGAATAGTTCTGATTGGAAGCATATAGTCATAGTGGCTTTTGTTAAGCTTATATATAGGCTTTCAGGTTTACAGGTGCTTAGATACACGTGCAGTGCTTCTAATTCACATTCAGTTGGCTAATTGTAATTGTACACATTGAGTTTCTGCACTGTGATAAAATTAGTAGTTTTATATCTTTATGTTGAGGCAAATTCTGGGCTTCACTGTTGTAGGTTGTCGTTCTTTTGGGGAATTGGAATGAACTTTTATATGGAAATAGCAAAGATGAGAGCTGGGAGAAGACTGTGGGCTCACCTAATAGAAAAAATGTTCCAGCCTAAAAACTCGAAATCTCTCCTTCTAAGAGCACATTGCCAGACATCAGGATGGTCCCTCACTGAACAGGTATGTATCAGATTTGAAATAGAGAATTTAAAATAAACTTTTATTTATTTATTTGTATAGACAGAGCGACAACACACACACACACACACACACACACACACACACACACACACACACGAGAGAGAGAGAGAGAGAGAGAGAGAGAGAGAGAGAGAGAGAGAGAGAGAGAGAGAATAGATGCGCCAGGGCCTCTAGGCTCTGCAAATGAACTCCAGATACATGTGCCACTTTGTGCATCTGGCTTTACATGGGTAATCGAACCCAGGTTGTTAGGATTTGTAGGCAAGCGCCTTAACCGTCATGCCACTTCTCCGGCCC